>JANAVB010002349.1:0-41830 GCA_029216955.1 Iris pallida
AATCGCATTTACATATCGAACTCCTTGAATAATACAGTGTTCTAATCGGTTGTTTGTGCGATTTCAGGTAATCGCTAAGGCGACGACTAGCGCGACCAACAAGTCTCTCGCCTCGAACAAAAATCAAGGTGAGTGGCTGACCCTTCTCTTCTCGACCCCCTTCTTATAAAAGCATGGAATTTCAGGGCGCATCTATGTGCCAGAATTCCTATGCGCTCAAATACTACTCAGAACAAGCGCCAGTGGCACAGCAAGATAGCAAAAGTATAGACAGCAAGAGAAGATTTTTATTTAACATAAAAGTCTATTACATGTCTAAAAGGCTTTACATAGGAGAATTTCTATAAAAAGAAAGATCCTAAGACTACAGCCAGGCGCAGCAAACTGCCATGCGCCTCCCACGAGGCGCATCATCAGTTAGGCGCATCACTTCAGCGTCTCAGCCAGGCGCACCTCTTCAGCGTCTCAGTCAGGCGCATCTCTTCAGAGTCTCAGTTATGCGCATCATGAAGTCTCAGCATATGCGCTCCACTTCGACCCGATCAAGTGCTTCGACTAATGAAGCATTTATTGAGCAGAGCAAGGGTGGGCGATCAACCCCACCCTAGCTGGAGGAAGAGCTCTCCAAAGCCCAAGGAAGAGGAGAGCACCGCAGCTCCGATCCGCGGCTAAAGGAGCAGCTTTCAACACAACCAGAATGGGCAACATCCACTCTGGCAGGAGAAAGAGCTCACCAAAGCCGGGAGCACCACAATTTCGATCTGCGGCTCTTCCAGCATAACGGGGACAGGGCTCGAGCATCTCGATCTTTGGATGCAACATGCACCTTCCGCCTGCCTCAGAAGCCCTCGACCCCGACTTTTGGATGTAAAAGTCACCTTCACAAGTGCATGAACGAAGACAAGTCGTCGCATCTTCACCTTATGGAGCATCTTCAACAGAATGTGCTCGAACAAATAAGTTCATTCGGGAAGACGTGAGAGAATGAGAAGTAAACTCTCTCCTTGCCACTATTTATAGGCCGGGCAAATCAAACCCATGCGCCAAGTGGTGGGCTCTCCGAATCCCGTGCAATAAATTTGCATTTATGGTGATGAACCTGACGCTTCGAATTCGGTCAAGTCAAAACGGCTATTTAAAGCACTTAAAGAACACAAAAGTCGGACCAATAAAGACGCGTCATGCAAACGGATGCGCCGGTCAGACACTGCGCATCGTACAGACGCGCCCATCAGTTCCAAAGTGCCCCGTATGGATGCGCCCAACAAAGCACAGATCCATGCATTCTAATCAACAAGGACCCATGCGCCCACTTCGGCTCGTCACCCATCAAGCAATTAATGCTCAGGTGACAGAGTTGGCAGCACGTCCCCCGAGGACTGGACAGTTAGCAGCTTTTTCAGAAGACGAAGCGTCGCTGACATCAGCACCATCATTACTTTCCTCCGACGGTGCGCCTCAGAAGCCATGCGCCTGAAGACTCGCATGTGCCTCAAAAGCCATGCGCCCAGACCGGTTCGTGACTCCTGAAGGTTGTGAGCCAAAGTCTTGTCATGCGCCCAATCTCAGACGCATCCTACCAGATCACTCTCCACCAAATCTGAGATCTTTGAGCCATGGACCTACGTCACGTGTCCTTTGACTCAATTCAGCCTATGAAGGGGTGCTAATCACCCAAGATCTCAGCAACTGAAAGATCCTCTCCCCTGCTACGTGTCAGCCCACAAATGCAGCATGAAGGATTCAACCCACAAATGATGGTGCATCATCCATGCGCCTTCCGCAGCTTCAACCACGTGGCATCCCCACGTATAGGCGCATCCTACATATGCGCGCATGAGCAGCCAGCCTGCAAACTATTAATAGAAGGATCATCTTCTTCTTACGGACCACGTAATATACATACGTACACAGACAGAAAAAAGGCATCAGAGTTATCATCCAAAAAGATCGGAAGAGACACTCAACGTCTTCTTCCCATCTGCAACCTCCAGTACCCAGAGCAACTCAGACCTTCAGAGAACCGAGAACCGTCGTCAGATCGTCAACGGAGTCAACGCATTACCACTCGCTCCATCGACACAGGGACCCAGATAAACAAAAGTGTTCTCCTAGGACTATATCTAAGTCTTATATTGTAACACTGTTCTGTTTGTAATTGAAATTGCAATAAAAAAATTTTAATGGCAAACACTTCTTAGTTCAATCGATAACATTATTGCGAATGAAACAATAGATACAAGGGCACGAACACGTCTACTTATCTTATAAAACTGTGCTGAACAAAAGATTAACTCATTGAACAAATCGATGCCACGACAAGTCGGGACATGATGAAATAATTAAGTTCTCAAAATGTAGACAATGCTTTAGTAACTAAATTGTTCTAACACGGTCATGGACAACTTGTCGACAAGGTAAAAGTTTCCTCGAGCGACATCCCGGGACCACGAGACCGTTTTAGCCTAGGAGGAAACACATTATAGCTGTGCTGGATGATAGCACGGGTTAGGCGGAGACTTTCAGCGGGGCTCGCTACTTGCTTTCAAAGGGCCCCGACTAACAAAGCTATAAGTCCAGGATGGCTTGTGGTGTCAGTAACCAATCATACATAAATTGCACACGCTATGCTAGCGAAAACAAATTGACAGGGAAGAACATGGTAAGTCTCATATTGTATGGCATGCGCTACCGTGGGTAAGTTCTAGCATAGTTTACATTATGCCTGTTATATGCTTGTCTGAAATTTATTAGGATGGTTAGAAAGATTCACAAACTAAGTCATATAAACTCTTCAACCAAATGAGAGCATGGAACTTAATTTGCCACACACCAATTACGAGACTGCATGACCCGAAGACCGAATTGCAATGCCCTGTCACATCAAAATCGTCTAGAAAACTGAGGACAGGCGCCCCATCCTCCTCAAGCCACGCAACCCAATGGCCACGAACGTCGTCCTAATGCTCAAGGGCGCGTCTACGCCATGACTCGAGACGAGGCATTCGCCTCAGATACCATCGTAACAGGATAGCTTTTTAATAATAAACCTGCTCGTGTACTGTTTGATTCAGGTGAGACGCATAGTTTCATATCGGCGGACTTTACTATCGAGCACAAAATTCCCGTGACACAGTTAGGCCTTGATCTTAGCATTCACATACCGTCAGGCACGTCACTACTCACAAACTTAGCCTGCAATGACGGAATCATCTGTATAGGGAAAACAAAGGTCCATCTCGATGTGATAGTTCTAGACATTAAGGACAATGACATCATTCTAGAAATAGATTGGCTCGGCCCTTGCAAGGCTACCATTGACTGCACAGGAAAGAAGGTCACCTTCCACATACCTGGAGTACCCGAATTCTGCTACTCATGTGGTGAAGCATCGTTGACCTGTATGATGATCTCGATAATTTTTGCTCGGAGGATGCTGCATTCAGGATTCGAAGGCTACTTGGCGTCCGTTCGAGACACGCGACAGGATGGTGCAAACGCAGATCAGACCAAAATTGTGGCAGAATTCCCTGACATATTCCCGGATGAACTACCTGGAATGCCACCCGACCGAGAAATCGAGTTCAGCATTGACACATTCCCTAATACTCGACCGATTTCTAAGGCACCATACAGAATGGCACCTACAGAACAAAAAGAACTCAAGGTCTAATAGCAAGAGTTGCTCAACCGGGGAATCATTCGTCCTAGCATCTCGCCATGGGGAGCACCCGTGTTGTTTGTGAAGAAAAAGGATGGGTCAATACATCTATGCGTCGACTACCGAGAGCTGAATAAAGCCACTGTCCGGAACAAGTATCCATTGCCCCTCATAGACGATTTATTCGATCAGTTGTAAGGTACCTCAATATTTTCGAAGATGGACCTCCGCTCAGGCTATCATCAACTCAAGATCAAGTCAGACGACGTGCCAAAGTCAGCCTTCCGTACTCGTTACGGCCACTATGACTTCTTGGTAATGCCATTCAGCCTAACAAATGCTCATGCCGTCTTCATGGATCTAATGAATCGGGTGTTTCGTCCGTTCCTCGACAAGTTTGTGGTAGTTTTCATAGACGATATCTTCGTCTACTCGAAGGATCGAGTGCAACACGTACAACATCTGCGGACCGCACTCCAGACCCTCCGAGATAATTAGTTGTTTGCAAAGAGAAGCAAGTGCGAATTTTGGCTAAGCAGCGTATCCTTTCTTGGACACATCATTTCATCCAAAGGTATTGCAGTCGATCCGAAGAAAGTTGAAGCCGTTGCTGATTGGAGACGGCTTGCGTCGGCTAGTGAGATTCGAAGTTTTCTTGGTTTGGCAGGATACTACAGACACTTCGTGAAAGATTTTGGGAAGATTGCATTGCCATTGACTCGCCTCACTCAAAATGGAGTCGTGTATGAGTGGTCGGATGACTGTGAAGCTTCCTTTCAGAAGCTGAAGCAGCGGCTCATTTCGGCCCCTATACTCGTACTTTCGGATGGGGTAGAGGGTTTTCAAATATTCAGCGATGCTTCAGGCCAGGGCTTGGGATGTGTTCTCATGCAGCGAGACAAGGTGATCTCTTTCGCCTCCAGACAGTTGATGCCACACGAGAAGAACTATCCTACGCATGACTTGGAGTTAGCGGCGATTGTATTCGCATTAAAATTGTGCGCCACTATCTTTATGGTGTGGCATGCGCGTTCTATACCGATCACAAGAGCCTCAAGTATCTCTTCACTCAGAAGGAGCTAAACCTACGACATCGGCGCTGGCTAGAACTGATCAAAGATTATGACTTGACGATCGACTATACACCGAGCAAAGGAAATGTTGTGGCAGACGCTTTGAGTCGTAAAAATATTGCCTCATTGTGTATCAACAACAGACTACTACGGGACCTTAAAGAGATGGACATCGACCTTCAAGTTCGATTCAGAGATGTACAGTTGGCACAATTACAGTTATAGTCGAGCTTGCGAGAAAAGATCAAGACCGCTCAGAAGGACTATCTATACCTGAAGAAGATGTGAGAGCTAATTTCAACATGAAAGGCGACCGACTTTGCAGTAGATGACACCAGCGTGCTACGATTGAAAGGCCGACTATGCCTTCCGGACGACTTAGAACTTAGAAAGGAGATATTGATGGAGGCACATTATACGAAATGTACCTTACATCTCGGGCCTCCTGGCAGTACTAAGATGTACAACGACCTATGTCCAACCTTTTGGTGGCACGGAATGAAGAGAGATGTGGTGCTCTTCATGTCATAATACATGGCCTGTCAGCAGGTGAAAGCTCAGCATCAGAGACCGGGCGGAAATATACAGAACCGTGCCATTCCAGAATAGAAATGGGATCACATCACTCGGGACTTTATTGTTGGCGTGCCGAAGATGCCGCGGAGGAACGATGCCGTCTGGGTTATCGTCGATCGGTTAACCAAGTCAGAGCACTTTATTGCCATTAAAGTCACTTGAAGAGTCGATCGCCTTGCTCAGATCTATCTAGATGAAATAGTTCGGCTGCACGGGATACCGATATCCATCGTCTCAGATCGGGATGGGCGGTTCGTGTCACGCTTCTGGTGTAGTCTTCAGTCAGCAATGGGGACTAAGTTAAAGTTTAGCTCAGCTTATCATCCTCAGACTGATGGCCAAACAGAACGGGTGAACCAGATTCTCGAAGATATGTTACGCCACTGTGTAATCAACTTGAAGTCGAGCTGGAACGTTCATCTACCATTGGCCGAATTCTCATATAACAATATCTATCAGTCCAGCATCCAAATGGCACCATATGAAGCCTTGTACGGCCGGAAGTGTAGATCGCCCATTTGCTGGGATGAAGTCGAAGAACGACAGATACTCGGCCCGGGGCTGGTGGAACAGACCGTGTAGAAGGTCAGGCTCATTCGAGAAAGGCCGAAGATTGCACAGAGTCGGCAGAAGAGCTACGTCGGCACCCACCGACGACCCTTTGAATTCCTGGTGGGCGATCACGTGTTTCTGAAAGTCACACCTATGCGTGGAGTCATGAGATTTGTAGCTAAAGGATAGTTGAGTCCAAGATTTGTCGGTCATTTCGAGATATTGAAGCGAGTCGCCCTAGTAGTTTACCAGATCATATTACCTTCAGTACTGTTGGATGTGTACAATATCTTCCATATCTCTCAGCTACGAAACTACGTGTACGATCCGAGCCATGTGGTAGATTTTGGTCAGTTGAATCTACATGCAGACTTGTCATATGTAGAAGAGCCCGTGCAAATCTTGGAGCACAAAAAAAAATGCTTCGAAATCATGCTATCCCTCTCGTCTATGTTCTCTGGAGAAACCATTCGGTCGAGGAATCGACCTGGGAGCGTGAATCGGAGATGAGGTTTATTGTTCTCTTAGAGGTAGGTTCTATTCTTAAGTTTCAAGGATGAAACTTTTTTCTTAGTTGGTTATGGTGTAGTGCTCCGACCCTACATCGTGCCCCATTTCAGTCTACTGGGTGAGCGAGAAAGGAATAATATCGCTACCGATTCAGTCGGAACCGATAGATCGGGGTCGATTGAAACGGTCGAACGTGAACGATTGAATTAAGATCCTTTTCTCGTTATGGAAAGGCTTCTTTAGAATCAAGTCCCACATTCAGCGGGTTGCACCTCAAGGATAGACTCTGCGGGTGAGTCAGGAGAGACCTTCTGTTGCTCTGCTCTTTATGCCGTACTTACTTCTTTGGCTTTGGTTTTCTGAATGCGTTTTCGTGAATGTTTTTGATGGTTTTCATGGCTTGTGTTTTCGAACTCGCATTTACATATCGAACTCCTTGAATAATACAATATTCTAATCGGTTGCTTGTGTGATTTCAGGTAATCGCTTAGGCGACGACTAGCGCGACCAACAAGTCTCTCGACTCGAACAAAAATCAAGGTGAGAAGCTGACCCTTCTCTTCTCGACCCCCTTCTTAGTTCAATCGATCACATTATTGCGAATGAAACGATAGATGCAAGGGCACGAACACGTCTACTTATCTTATAAAACTGTGTTGAACAAATGATTAACTTATTGAACAAATCGATGCCACGACAAGGCGGGACACGACGAAATGGTTAAGTTCTCAAAATGTAGACCATGCTTTAGTAACTAAATTATTCTAACACGGTCATGGATAACTTGTTAACAAGGTAAAAGTTTTCTCGAGCGACATACCGGGGTCACTGGACCGTTTTGGCCTAGAAGGAAACACGGTATAGCTGTGCTGGATGATAGCACGGGTTAGGCAGAAACTTTTAGCGGGCTTGCTACTCGTGTTGAAAGGGCCCCGACTAACAAAGCTATAAGTCTTGGATGGCTTGTGGTATCAGTGACCAATCACACATAAATTGCACAAGCTATGCTAGCGATAACAAATTGACAGAAAAGAACATGGTAAGTCTCATATTGTACGGCACGCTCTGCCATCGGTAAGTTCTAGCGTAGTTTATATTATGCCTGTCATATGCTTGTCTAAAATTCATTAGGATGGTTAGAAAGATTCACAAACTAAGTCATATAAACTCTTCAACCAAATAAAAGCATGAAACTTAATTTGCCACGCACCAATACAAAGTGTAATGTACCGATCCTCACTCTCCACAGGTACCCCGAACCAAGAAGGAAGTGCCACTTAAACTCAAGGCAATGCAAGAACATTTGAAGCCTCATCCGTGTGTTGAAGGCTTGTTTTTATCCTTTTGAAGACTCTACATTCAATCCAGAAGAAATGACATCTCGACTCCCCACGATTCTATGTCCTTGGAAATATTTTGTTGTAAATGGGGATGTAATGTATGGAACGACTATCTCATCATGCGTTCATATTATAATCGAGTCATGTTGTAGCCCTAGGCAAATGAATGTAACAGAGTCTTGTAAATAATATTTATTATAAATGAAAGAAAAGTTCCTTCTGTTTTCAAATGTGTTTGCTCAATTTCTCTGCGTACTCTCTTGATGTTGTGTTTCGGATAACTTTATGACTATGCCTTGTGCGATCGAAACTTAGGTTCGTACGACATCATGCCCGGGGGACGACTATAGATTCTACGAAATCGGGGCGTAACACCTGCTCTGATCGTGGCTATTTTTCGTCTGTCCTACGACATTGTGGATGCCCCACATCGCACAGGCCATGCTCATCATCGCCCATATATATATATATTATATATATATATATATATAATATATATATAAAAAATATAATATATATATATATATATATATATATATATATATATATATATATATATATATATATATATATATATGAGGAGGGATCTGCATTCCCGTATTTTTTGCATCCCCATTCATCCCATGCTATCTATCGTTGGATGATGTTTAAGTCATCTAATCTTAACCGTTCATTTGAATGGTTTAAATCAACGGTTAAGATTAGACGACTTAAACAAGATCCAACGGTTGTTAACATAGGGATGCATGGTAATACAAAAAATGAGGGGATACGGATCCCTCATATATATATATATATATATATATATATATATATATATATATATATATATATATATATATATATATATATATATATAAACTTTTCCCTCACCCATCTGTTTTAATAGAACAAGGAATTTGTGTTCGGCCCGAAACAACTGTATGTAGTAGAGAAAGGTAGCGAACAACCGAAAGGTGTTCCACTTAAACGTATATAGATAGACTGAGTGTGCGTGCAGGGTGTAGGTGTACCACTTACGAGAAAGAACCCGGCTGTGACGCCTTGCCGATTTAGAGTGTAGCGAGTCCGACGAGCGGCTAAAAAGAAAGGGAAGGGGTGTCATGACCCGCACCTAGTATAGGGGCACGAGAAGTGGTTACGTCCAGCCTACGTCGCAGTGTCGGTGGTAGAACGCTGTCCTAGGTCACATACATCTAACAATTATAAGGTATCTGTACAATGTATACGCTCCGAATGGAGGACAATATAGAAATGTATAACTCAATCACAGCTAAGGTAGAAAGTACAATAGATAGATAAATAAGATCATCAACAGAATCCACAGATGAAATACAAGATAAGAGAGAGAATCTAAGTGTCTAATATAACAACTCCACAATATCCAGAATAACAAAATCCCTAAATAAATACAAGTGTATCCAAACAAGACAAGATAATAAGTAAGATACTGGTCTAGCTAACTAGTCTAGACTACTTGGGTAATGTCCTCTGCAAGTGCTGGGTCCTCCTGGGAGTCCAGTATACATGTGTCATCTAGGCCTGCTCTATAGTATATGGGACAGAACTCCTGAATGTCATCTATAATATTTTCAACAGGTCCAGTCAGGACGGGAGCGAGCACAATATATCTCACGTAGTTCATAATATGACAGGATATATAAAAATGCAATAGAGTAAGATACATGAAACGCTGAAGAATATACATGAAATAAAAGAGAAGACTATAAAAATATCTACTATAAGTAAGGAACTAACAGTGAACTAGTGATTTACAGTACAAGATAGACATGTAAACGGTTTGAATTTGCACATGAGTAATCTAAGAATTTGCACATGAGTATACTACTTTGGAATTGTTCACATGACCATTTATACTCCCCCGTACCCCAATCAATACACAAGGATCCAGACAGGTTATGTTATTGCATATGATATCATATAAAGGCCCATAAAAGGGTGCACATGATTGTATACATGGGGGCTCTGTGAACATGAGAGTACATGAATCATAAGAGTGCACATGAATGGTGAAAGCACCGGAGTACATGATGAAAGTGAAACGCACATGACATACTGTAACCCGATGCTTCCGAGGGGGATAACATCTCATGAAGGGATCCATATAGTACCAATCCGTGTTAACAATGTGACAGCATCAAGTAAAGTAATCTAGAGCGTAAATGTAAATCCTATCAAGTATGAAACGGTCAGAGAATGTACCCGCCTGATATCCTGAGTATCCGAAGTAAAAATACTGCCTGAGGAGGGTGTCTGACTCCTATTTAGAACAGCACAAGTCACAACATATCCAAAATGGTAAAATAGAATACTACAATGCATTCTACATGATGTTTGGGTCAATTTAGGCTAAAGTCAACCTTTGGTCAACTCTAGTCAACTACACTAGTCAAACTAGGTCAACTAGGTCAATTCCTAACCAGACAAGTCTCACTAAGCCTAACCATGTCTACCTAGCATTCACATACCATCACAATGCTATACAAGCTATCAACACACAATCTCATGTGTATACATACCCATATACACATAGGCTTACATATAGGAAAAATCACATAGGGCTATTTGCCATATACAATCTATATTGGCATGCACTCATATATATTTACCATATTTATATATACTAAATTCATATAGGCAATATATATATATATATATTATATATATAGATATATATATATATATATATATATATATATATATATATATTTGAAATATATATATATATATATATATATATTTGGTTATTATCTAGCAAGGTTATAGATATTATATATATATATATATATATATATATATAGAGAGAGAGAGAGAGAGAGAGAGAGAGAGAGAGAGAGAGAGACAGAGAGAGAGAGAGAGAGAGAGAGAGAGAGAGAGAGAGAGAGATAGGGTAACAGTGAAATATATATATATATATATATATATATATATATATATATATATATATATAGAGAGAGAGAGAGAGAGAGAGAGAGAGAGAGATAGGGTGACAGTGATATACATGTATGTGTGTGTGTTACGTATGTGTACATAACAGTGGTGTGTTCTTAGATTTTCCTCTCTGTGTGTGTATAGCAGTACAACATAGGTGTCTCAGGTTTGTGTGAGTACCTGTGTGTATGTATGTGTCAAAGTGTGAGTGTCTCAATGTGTGTGTGTGTGTAACATAGATATAGGGTGTCAGGTTTAGTGTAAATATGTGTGTGTGTGACAGTAATGTGTGTGTGTATATAGTGAACAGGGTGTGTGTGTAGGTAGCTGGACATTGTAGGGTGTTCTTAGGTCAGTGTGTACATGTGTGTGTGTGTGTGTGTGTGTTTACAACATAGGTTGAGCATTTGTGTGTGTGTATAGGTATCAGTTTTCAGTAGAGTGTGGGTGTGTGTGTAGGTAGCTTGACATGTAGGGTGTTCAGGTTCCTGTGTTCATGTGTGTGTGTGTGTGTGAATAGAAAATTAGTGTAGCAGTAGATAGGTATAGGTTCTCAGGTTTTGTACATATGTGTGTGTGTGTATAATATCAGGAATCAGTGTATACATGATTCTAGTTTCCAGTTTTAACACTCCTTTAACATTTCGAGAATCCAATCACCAAGCCAATATCACTACAAGAATAAGGGCTTTTTTTGACGGTAATTCCCTATCAAGAAATGGGTATCTTGACGGTTGCAGATCCGTCAACTAGGCCAGAGTCAAGAAAAGACCCTCCTTTCTTGACGGTCGCTGACAGGACTTTTCTTGACGGTATTTGGCCGTCATATTAAGTAGTTTTCTTGACTGTTTTTAGCCGTCAAGATAGCAGTTTTTAGAGACCGTCAACGTAGGCAAAAACTTTTTGACTCCGGCCTAGATGACGGCCTTTAGCCGTCAAGAAAAGCATTTGTTTTGACGGACAAAACCCGTCATGAAAAGCAGTAATTCACGGCTATTATACAACATGATATGAATTAAAGTTGACGTTTGACAACCATCAAGAGAAGCTATCCAAAGTACCGTCAAGAGAAGCATGCCAAAATTCCGTCAAGAATTATATAATATCAATCAAACACACATAATATCAATCCAGAAGCTACGTACATCAAATTACTATAAAATCCAAATTTTATATTAACAAACTGTATTGTTCATACAACAAAAACTTCCAACACACATCCCAGCACATGTATTCTTCACTTGTCCAACCACAACATAATCTAACCATAAAGTACACATCCCATATTTGTTGTTTCCATACAACTTAAATATCCAAACCACAAACATCTATCACTTGTCACCACAAAACAAAACCCACCAACACTACAAAAATAAAACAAAAAAGTAGCAAACCATATCGGAGCACATCCCTAGCCATATCCACAACATTCCCCTATTCACAGCATTCATGCACCTTCATTTTTCAGCAAGTTCCTGAGAGAACAAGAACACAAAGTATCAACTCAGTATTACAGAATCTGAAGGCTAGCTATATTGAAAAAGTGTAAAAGTTCGAAAGTAATAGCTCACAAAAACTTCTAAGATGCACTAAGATATCCTTATTTGACTAGTGGTTTCCATTCAGCAAGCACTTTGATTGCCCAAACAAGAAATTTTTTGAAGCATTATAATATTTAGTTTGACTTAATGAAAAATAACAATTTCTTCCTTACAGGCTAGCAACAATACTTGTATAATCCTATAGTTGTTGAGTTTGTGTGGTATCTGGGACCCTTATATCACCTACTTAACCCCAAAGGGCATGAAGTCATTTATTTGGAAAAAAAAATCCCTTTGAGCATTAATATTGGAGTAGTGAAGAACATACTTTGATCAATGGCTCAGTATGGAACATAGGAGGTAGTAGCATAGTTAGGCCAGTCTCACTTTTTAAATATACTTAGAAGCATCCTGTAGCAGACTTAATAATTCAGTATCAGAACTGAACTGTTTCTTATCAGCATTGTGTATCAGAAAGGAACAATATGCAATATGCAATATCACTATCAGCCATCAGTCACTAGCAGATAGGTATGCATAATAGATAGTAAAGGCAATAGCTAGTATCAGAGCTCAAAAAATAGATATTAAAGGCAATAGCCAGTACCAGAGCTCATAAGTAGGGACTGGACACTGAAGACTAAAGTAGAGTAATTTGGCCTTAATCTTCTTAGAGCTACTAACCACTACATCACCAGCTTAATTCAGCCGTTGATAATCTCCATGTCATCATTGCCATATCATGTCATCATTGCCAAGTCTACTAGGTCGGGGACCTATCATCTTGGATCAAAACCAAATATGGTATCCATTTTCATGCAAACTGGTCATGTGATCAAAACCAACTTTAGAAACTGCCACACATACAACATGGATATAAAATATGATCAAATGCATCAGAACCAACTAGTGTTATCCAACATATCAAAAGATAGTAATGCCTTAAAGGCTAAGATATCCAGGTTATGATATACTGAAATGATGTAAGCAGAAATTACCTTAAAGGCAGTAATATCCAACATATCTAATGGCAGTAAGAACATATCAAACATAATGGCACGAGCCTGATACTAGATTAAGATGCCTCAAAGTGGCCTTTTGAATTTTCAGTTTCAAAGTGTGTAACAAAAGGGCTGTATAGTATCTGGAAAAAATTGAATTTTCATGGAAGTATGGACTATGGAGTATATTAATCTAAAGAGGAGTGTTAATAAGATGTGTGAAAAAATTGAAGATCTGAGGATCGCAAGTCAGAAAAATGTGAGAAGTTATGAAAGAGAAGATCGCAAGTCAGAAAAATGACAAGTATACTAAATGCCTGCAAAAATAAAAAAACAAAGTCATAAGTATATATACCAACTTGCACATATGTCAATGGCACAATAGGAAATCTTCTACATGTCATAGTAGAAATTTTCATGCTTGTGACGGATACATGTAGCGTTCTCGATAATTAATAGAAATAGAACCCGGTAAACATGTAAACCAAGAATACTCCAAACCTTACTAACATCAATTAGAAATAAAGATTGTTTCCTAGGGTTTCTTTCTACAAAATTATGTGTGTTTGAACCATACTGAATTACCTTTTGTAAGTCTTTCTACTACTTGCTTGTCCATATGTGAAAAATAAGATCAAGATATCAAAAAGAAGATATCTCAAATAAATGTATATGTCTTTCTAATACTTGTTTGTCCATATGTGAAAATACTTGCTGGAATAACATGTACACATTTTGTGTATTACTTTCAAACAAAGTAGTAGGACAAGTAGACAAAAAAGAACACGTATATATATGATGTATGTGTATGTACAGGAGAACCAATGTGTATCTACAACGTAGATCAATAAGGTTTTTCATATTATGTTGGTCAGGTCTTCGAACCTGCTGCTGAAGCCATATCACAGATTCTGGACAAATAATACGATCGTAACTTTTGGTAAATTTGAACCCTACTTTGATACTATTTTTGAACTCTAGAAATCTATTATAATTATTTGTTGGGAGATTATTGATTATTTTGATTTATAATTGGCTTCCTCAAATACCAGATTTTCGATTATGGATAGGGCCACCTAGACCACCTTTTTGGTATTGTCCTGCATCACATATGAAATTAATTACGAAAAGAGGAAGGAGCTTACCTAGCCTTGGTGGAACCAAGCACTATAAGGAACAGTAGTTCCAAATGTCATCTCATGGGTCAGTTTTTGCACCAGTGTTCAAGAACTGAAGAGAGGCACCACCGAGTCTTGGTCACCACTGTTAGTTCAGAAATTTTTTAAATCTCCATAGGATTTTATTAACATGGAAATAGATATAAACTAATTCGGTGATTCAAAGTCCTTACCTGAAAACCCAAACTTCTATTTGATGATTAACTATTCTCTCAAGTAAAGGGAGGATGTCGATGTTACCATCAGTGCTACTGTAATTCAGAAAGCTGCCCAACACAATCGAAAAAATGTAATGATATCAATTACTTCATACAAGACATATATATGGCATGGTCCATAAACTATGATATTTGGCTTATAGAGAAATATAGGCAAATGCCTTATGGAATATAAAAATAACATTTTTGCAGGAAAATAAATACCTGGATAATTGATAACACAGTGGAAAATAAGTACTGTATGTTACCATTGCGGTGAGTTAATAGACTATTCCTGTAGAAATATTGAGTTTAAACTGATGCTCATTAGGTAATTAAGATGGTGATCAATCATCTTGAATGCAAGCATATGGTCTAGTACATTTCAGAAAATTTTAGTTGGCATACGTTACTTTGCTACTTTAAGAAGGGTTGGAATGATAGCGGATCATGACAAACAAACTGATATAATAAATTACATTCCTATTTCCAAGAAAATAAACAAACTAGGAAATAATTCAAAAATCATGATTGTAATGAACAATTAATTAGTTATCTGAAACCATGTTTAGATTATTCTTACATCCATTGTTGGTGTTACTCCATCTTTCACTATTGCTAGCTTCCTTTGGTATGAACTCCCATGCATCTGCAACCAATAAAAATGTTGAAAGCTTTATGTTAACAAATCTAAACCCAAAAAAAAAAGATTTAGCAACTACGACAAGTCTTCAGCCATACATAAAAGGAAAGTCATAAGGAATAAAAGATGGATAACTTGACAACTGAGAAAGGACCTACAAAGGCTGATAATGAAGACAACATTTATACTTCTCCAATGTTTAGAGCTTGTGATCTGGTTTTTGAATCAACCTGTTGTCCGACCCAAACAAAGATGTTTGAATGACAGTCTAGAATGAATGTCTTTAGTCATCAATTTATGATATGGAGGTTGGGGATGTCGAAGTCTGATAAGGGCATAGAGGCTCCATCGACAGCTGCATCGATCAAGGTTGGTCTGACTTCACTATATAGGATATTTCCTCAATAATGCTAATTAGAGCAAGGTCCAAGTAAGTGTGTATACAAAAGTTGAAGTCTTAAAATAGCTATAGCATATAAGTTGTTTCATCCATGTACCCATGCTTCCTGCATAAAGCCAATAATTAAAGCATATACTACAAAGACCATAAATATGAAAATTTTGAGGCACCAAATGGCGGACACCGGACAATAGATACCCAACTGATACACAACATATGAAACCAACTAAACAAACTGAAGAAACTGCCACAAAATGCTGAAACCAAATACATATAAAAAATTAAAAGTGGACAACAACCTGATACGCAAATGCCAGTGATAACCAAAGCCAACTGATATAGAAATGCATACAAGGGCTGTTTGGTTCCCAAGAGGGCTCAGAGTTTGGTAAGAAATACTGAAAATATATTTCCAAACCCAAAAGCTGATACTAAAAAATTGAACCTATACAGCGCAGAAGAACTGAACATACTGAAACCAACCGATACTCCAAAAAAAAATGATACATTGCCCCAAAAAATGACAATAATTTAGCCTAGAAGAACTAAACATATACTAAAACCAACTACAAGCATAGGCACAAAACTCAAACCAGAACATGTACCGTCACCTTCTCATCATAGCCCAAAACTACAAATTTAACTCAAAAACCAAATGCAAACTGAGGAAACCGAGTAAAAATACAAACTTAATAAACTAAACTCAAAAATCAAATGCAAACCGAGGAAAACTAAAAATACACAGCAAGAAAAAGATCCGAATTCTTACCGAAAACTTTGTCTTCACCATTGATCAATCAAGTTAGCAAAACCCTGTACCAAACCAAAAGGTTGACACAAAGACAATGCTAGAAATGAGATTTTAACAAGACACTGTCATTTAAGTAACAGTAGTACATTGTCATGTCTTGCAGTCAACAGAAAGTAAAGACAACATTCTACTGGGGAGTCAAAATTGAAGATGAATCATAATGCAAATATGTCTACAACTTAGGTATTGGCACTTCTAAAGTCAATATGTTTAAAATTGTAACATTGAAAAATAGATTCTTTGCTTAGAAGTAAGAAAAATAAGAAAGAATTTGAGATCGAAACTGTGTGCCTTTATCATTGTTCTTTTCTTAAAGCAATCTACATAGGACACAAGATTTTCAAAGTGAAGCATGAATCTGTGTTTGCACAGATAGAACATCAACCTGTTATGCGGAACACCAATATGCTCTAGGATCAACAAGACTAAATATGGCGTATGAAATAAAACTTTACTGATGCTTGTACTTCTATAGTAAATGAAACTAGGATAGTTCATCACTTTGTAATTTTCACATAACCTGTCTAGAAAAGTCAGTGCCATGCATGTATTCGTGCAACATAGACATAGCTAAGTGATTGTTAGATAGAAAGAAATTGGCTAATGTTTGCTTGTTTGTTTATCTATTTTTTTCCCCTTCTTTTGTCTATTGTTGATTGAGATAAAAAGTTGGCTAATGTTATTAGATATAGTTGTTACAACAATATAGTTTCTGAGGAAGAATGCAAAAAAAGGGTTATGGATGTTCTGTAGGACAGATGCATAACTCAATGATTGTACTACCAGGTTATAAAGCATCGACTTTCCATTGATTTGGTCAATTATTTGGAAAGCTAACTAGGCTACATTGTATAAAATTGAACTTGAACAATGCTTGTCTAAAATTGTATGAGATAGAGAAGAAATTATAAACCTGATAGCTATAGATTAAGTTTGTGTATATCTCTGTGTTCCTGTTGCATGCAAAGTGTTGCTATAACGATTTTCAGTGTTTAGTTTGCTACAACATTTTATATCTGCAGGAATAAAAGTTGCATCCAAGCGCCCATATTTGTGAATGATCTGTAACGTTTAGTTGGATCAAGAATCATATTTTTGAATTCAAATCTCCATCTTTTCAGTAGATAATGCGAGAAAATAATAATATTAGGACAAATTTACAAAATTCCCCAAAAAAATTCATATTTCAAGTCTGCAAAAAGCATAAAGGAAAGTTCATTGTGTGGGAAAAAGGAAAGAACAAGTCTGCAAAAAGCATCATGTCCTTCACATGTGACATAACAACAGCTTCTAATACTCTTAAGCGTTGATGGACATCAAAATAATTAAGCCGGGAAACTTGTTAAAAGTGGAAATTGAAGCAAAAGGGTCGAACACCATATGTTTGCTAAAATGTCTAGACGAATGATATAATAAAATAAAAAGTGGAGTCTCTACCAGGAAATTCGAAAAAATGAGTTAAGTTGGGGAGGCCATGGACATGCATCCTGGTCTTGATGACATCCAGCAAAATTAACCATTTAACTCAAGACAATAGAGGGACCTCAGATTTTGGTGGGAATTATAATATATCCAACAGAGCAAGTTAATTATTTGATAAATCAGAGGGTTTAACCACAAACTTTACTAGCCCATCGTGAAGCCGGAGTGGCTTCAAACACCACGTCGAGATCGTCGTTCCTGGTGCAAACGAAGACCGGGCCCTTGAAGTCGGCGGGAACCAACTGGCCCCTCCCAACGAGGAGGTCCTGGCCTCTCCCATACCCTGGAGCGCCCTCCCGATCCTTCCTTCGCCGACGATCACCGCCGGGAGAACTGATTCCATCGCCATAGCCCTAACCCTAATTTTCGAGGAGGAGCGGCGGAGGAGGATTGGGAAGTTGACAACGGAGAAGGAAATCGCTGATCTCTACCTCGAGTTATGGTCTTCCCGGTGGGGGTCGGCGCGGAAGTCGACGATGGTGATGTCGACGACCCGGCGGCGTTGAGGACAACGGCGGCATATTCGACATCGGCAGGCATGGCGAGGATGCAGAGTAGTTGGAGAGCAATTTTAGGGTTTATAGGGTTTAGAAAAGGAAGGAGTGGAGTGGGGGCTCTTTAGAGGAGAGGAGTGGGGGGCTCTCTCTCTAAAGGAGGAAAAAGTTAGGAAGAGAGAAGGAAAGAAAGGGGACGATCGGGAGAAAGTTTGCTGGGTTCATCCATTAAAAGGAACCACAATCGTCAACACATAAAATTTTTAAAAAATTTACTAAAATGGCAGTTGAAAAAATCCTGCTAAGTTTTTGGCACATACATTACTTGACGGTTATCACCAAAATCGTCAATAAATAAATTGCTGTTTCTTGACGGGTCCTCCGAAACCGTCAACATATATGGTATAAAATTGCTAATTTAACAAATAAAAGGGCCTCTCTTGACATAAGCCTAAATACGTCAAGAAAACCACTATTGTTGACGGCTTTTGACGACCGTCAACTTATAAACCATCAAGAATCGTCTTTTTTCTTGTAGTATATGAATCCTAACATGCAAACTTAAACTCAGAACTAGAATAGGATCAAACATTGTAAATTAATCATTCTTAAAACAGTTAAACACAAATTAAATCTCAGAAAATCGAATAACAGTACCTAGTATCAGAAATTTGGAGGAAATCATTAATTCGAATTCAAAATACAACTAAACATTCAATTTATTGGTTGGTAAATAATGGTGCACACGTGTATGCGTCATGCAAGTGTCCTAGTGTCTATAATCTGGACACAAATGTGTCCAAAACAAATCCTACACACGAGCACGTTGAAACAGTGCACAGTCTCGTGTACAGGTTCATCACGTTCGTGGACACGACACACGACACGTGTATCCACGTGGTCACGTTCACGTGTAGCCCAGAACTAGGGCTACCTACTGAACACATCACAAAGTATCCACGTCGTGTCCTGTGCGGACACGAGACGCGTCTCAGTGAGGAAACTTCGACTGTGCACGCACAGTGTGAATCCAGTGCGGGGCCAAGTTCTCCTCGTGTGGTGAACCATTGGATCCCAAACTTTGGGAGGTTAATGTCAGTCATTACCTCGACATCCACTCCAAAAATCTCGTGTCTACGTGTCCTGAATAGGAAGAACTCAGTGTCGAGCAGCAGGACACTGTCCGTGCGTGCACATTGAGCGTGTTCGTATCCTATTTGGACGCAGACACGGCTCGAATTCAACTCAGTCCATGGGGAAGTCAATACGTGCATATAAATCATCATTTCCATTCAATTACTTTTCAAAAACAGCAAATAAATTCCCTTTGTGGTATTCTATGAAACACTTAGAACTTGAAACTGATACGTGTCCGATACGGACACAAAATCAATACAAAATTTCCCCAATCACACACCACAGCTAGGGGACACCTAGATCTAGGCTATTATGCAAAGAAATCAGGATTAAATGATAGTTTAAGGTGTTTACCTATAGAGTATCAATGACAAGGAAAAAGCCCCAAATAGGATAATTCATCTTACAAACCAAAAGCTCCAAATTGTACCAAATCTGAGATTTCTCTCTATGAACAGAAAATAGAGTGGGATTAGGTTCTAATGCAAGAAACTAGAGTTAAAAAGGAATTAAAATGAAAGAGTTATAGATTGGGGAAGAAGACCAATACCTTTCTCTTTCCAAAAGTTGATTTGATGCAAAAGAGGCAAGAACTAGGAAGAGAGATTATATAGGGGAATCTCTATGTGGCCGGCCATAAAAGAGAATTAGGGTTAGGGTTATGACTAATGGGCTTGGGCCAAGTTTCAATGATAAAGGAAATCAATTCATAAGTCAAAAGTCCATGAACCTAATCATTTATTCTTCTATATGAAACTTGATTCAAAATAACTTAACTTGGGTTGACTTAAGTTAGACTAGGGTCCCACCAAGCTAATCAAGTCACTATAGCTAAGGTCAATATCTAGGTTAGTCTCCAAAGTCTCAACTAGCAAGGTCAAAAATAACAACCATCACTCCAATAATTCAAAATAAATCCAAAATTTTCAAAATAACCAAAATACCCTCAAGCTAAAAAATGTGGTAGTGACAAATCTACCCTCCTTAAAAGAATTTCATCCTTGAAATTAAAAAGGCGAAACTAAACTGATGAGAAGGATAGACAATCATACCTCATGGTCCAAAAAGATATGGGTATCGCTCGCGCATCTCATCCTCCCGCTCCCAGGTAGACTCTCCTGGAGAATGATGCCTCCATGCGACACGAACCAAGGGTATCACCTAGTTTCTCAGTTCCTTCTCCCGACGATCCAGAATCTCCATTGGCTGCTCTGGATAACTAAGAGTAGGTCCCACCTCAATCTCCGAATGGTCGAGTACATGGCTAGGATCAGCCACAAACCGTCTCAACTGTGATACATGGAATACGTTGTAGACACCCACTATTGCAAGTGGCAAATCTAGCCTGTATGCCACGTCACCGACTTTCCTGCTGATCACAAAATGTCCGATGAAGCGCGGTCTAAGCTTCCCAACTCCACCAAAACGTATGGTACCACGAGTCGGAGATATCCTAAAAAAACCATATCTCCGACCTAACACAAACAAGGTCTTAAGTTACAAAACTAATCAAACATGATCAAACAAACACAAACAACAACCTACTTCTAATTCTATCTCTAATCTGTACCTCAAACTCCAAAGACCTCCGGTGGCTATCGGTCCAATGTCGATGTCTGTCCTGCGCCACGCGAAGTCTGTCCCTGATGGTCTTCACCTTTTCGGCTGTGTCAACAACCATCTTAGGTTCCAATAAAGCTCCCTCTCCAACATCATCCCAAGATAAGGGTGTACGACACCTACGCCCGTACAGTACCTCAAAGGGTGACATCTCAATGCTGGCCTGAAAACTATTATTGTAAGCAAACTTCACCAAGTATAGGTGATCCTCCCAGGATCCTCCAAAATCTAAGATACATGTCCGCAGCATGTCCTCGAGCGTCTGAATAGTCCTCTATGACTGTCCGTCCGTCTGAGGGTGGCATACAGTACTAAACTTGAGCTGAGTGCCCAAACTAGTCTGCAGACTCTGCCAGAAATGGAAAGTAAAGCGACAATCCCGATCTGAGACAATGCTGACCGAAACTCCATGAATCCTAACAATCTACCGCATGTACATCTCTGCAAGCCTCTCAGTAGACGTACCCACTTTAAATGGCAAAAAGTGGGCTGATTTGGTCAACCTGTCTACGATGACCCAAATCGCATCTTTTCTTCCTGGTGTACGTGACAATCTAGAAACAAAAACCATTATGATGTGCTCCCACTTCCACTCTGGAATGGGTAATGGCTGCAATAAACCCCTTGGCCTCTGCCTCTTTGCCTTGACCTGATGACATACCAAACATTTGGCTACGAAGCGAGCTACCTCCCACTTTATCCTATACCATCAGGCGTGCTTCCTCAGGTCCCTGTACATCTTGTTGGCACCTGGATGTATAGAGTACTAAGATCGGTGGGCCTCCTGCATGACCTGCTCCCTAACCTCTCTATTGGGCACACAAAGCCTGGAACCTTGCCTCAAAGCGCCATCCTCTACAAGAGTAAACTCATCATCCACCAGCCCTGCTCGAACCTGCTCTCGGATACACCGCAGAGCAACATCCTCGAACTGCATCAACTTGATCCTCTCCATCAAGTTCGACTGAATCTGAAGGCCCACATCTGCATCTGAACTCCTGGCACAATCACCTCAATCCCCAGGCTCTTCAAATCTGCTAGCAAGTGACGATCCATAGTCAAATATATGGCTGTCAGATACCTACTCAAGGCATCGGCAACTACATTGGCATTCCTTGGGTAATACTGTAATAAAATATCGAAGTCGTTCATCAACTCCAACCACCCGCACTGCCTCATGTTGAGCTCCTTCTGTGTAAACACATACTTCAAGCTCTTATGATCTGTGAAGATCTCTACCCTCTCTCCGTATAAGTAGTGTTTCTACAACTTCAAAGAAAAAATAACTGCTACCAACTCCAAGTCGTGGGTAGGGTAGTTTTTCTCATGGGGACGTAACTGCTTGGAAGCATAGGCAATCACCTTCCTATGCTGCTGCAAGACACAACCCAAACCCTTTCATGAGGCGTCACTGTAGATAGTGAACCCTCCTGATCCTCATGGCAAGGTCAGAATCGGAGCTGTCGTCAGCCGCTTCTTCAACTCATCAAAAGTGACCTGACACTCCTCTGACCAAACAAACTCTGTATCCTTCCGGGTCAGCCTAGTCAACGGCTCTGCAATCTGGGAGAAATCCTGCACGAACCTCCTGTAATAGCCTGCCAATCCCAAGAAGCTCCTGATATCTGCTACTGAACTCGGTACCGACCAAGCCTCAACTTTCGTGATCTTCTTCAGGTCCACTGAGATCCCATCTCCAGTCACCACATGACCCAAGAAGTCAACTCTGTCCAGAAAGAACTCGCACTTTGAGAGCTTGCCATAAAGCTCCTCCCTCTTGAGTGTCTCCAGAACCACTCTCAAGTGCTCCTCCTCAGTCTTCGAGTACACTAGGATATCATCGATGAACACCACCACGAACTTGTCTAAGTACTGGTGGAACACCTTGTTCATCAAGTTCATGAATACCACCGGGGCATTGGTCAGCCCAAACGGCATAACCAAGAACTCAAACTGACCATACCGCATCCTGAATGTGGTCTTTGGGATATCCTCCTTCTTTACCTTTACCTGATGATAACTTGACCTCAGATCAATCTTCGAAAAAACTCGAGCTCTGCTCAACTGATCAAAGAGATCATCAATCCGCGACAGTGGGTATCTATTCTTGATCGTAAGGTTGTTGAGTGCCCTGTAGTCGATACACATCCGTACCGACCCATCCTTCTTGAGTACAAAGAGTACCGGTGCACCCAAAGTGAAGAACTCGATCGGATGAAGCCCTTGTCCTGCAGCTTATCCACCTGCTTCTTCAATTCTACCAACTCACTGTTGTTCACTCAATAGACATGTTAAGAAATCGGTTCCGCGCCGGGAACCAAGTCTATCGAGAACTCAACGTCTCTGTTCGGTGGAAGTTCTGGCAACTCCTCTGGAAAGACGTCTATGAACTCCGCAATCAAAGGATGTGGAACCGCCTGCTCCTCGACTGAAACTCCACAGAAAAGTTCGCTGCTCTGCTCCGCCTGTCGTCGGGTGAACTCAAACTCTGGATCTCCTGGCACTCCGAATAGAACTCTACCCCTACGACAATCTATGCTGGCGTGATGCCTGCTCAACCAATCCATACCTAATACGATGTCGTAGTTCGGTAGTGGCATTATGAGCAGACTCACCTCCAACTCTCGGCCTCCCAAAATAACACTCCGCCCTCTACAAACATCACTCACGAGGATAATACCACGCTCGGTCATGATCTTACAGGTCCTAGGCAATGATTCAGGTACAAGATAATGCCTAATAGCAAATGATACAGACACAAAACTATGGGAACCCCGAAATCAAATAAAGCGAAAGCTGGAATGGAGTCGAGAAGAACAGAACCTGCGATCAGCTCCCCAATAGCCTCTGCATCCTCGGCCGCCATGGCGAAAGCTCGCCCCTGCTGGCCTCCCCTGGCCTGCTGCTGGTGCTATACGAACCGCTGTTGCTGAGTCGGCAGCGATCCCTTCTGCTGAACTGTTGGGGCTCTGGCCTCCGCTCCCTGAGCTGCTCGTCCCGAAGATAGAGGGCACTCCCTCAACTGGTGCTCTGTCGAACCACAGAGTAGGCACCTCCCGATCCTCTTCCTGCAGTCATTCTACATAAGACCTGGTTTCTTGTAGAAACTACAACTGACAGGCTGCTGCCTGAGTGCCTGTGGCTGAACCCTCGGCTACTGCTGCACCTGCTGGAAAGGTGCACGGCCCTGACCCTAGAACTGTCTCTGCTGGTGCTGTTGCTGAAAGTGCGGCCTCTTGGCCGGTCCTCCACTACCACTGGCTCCCTGAGTGTCTTGCCCCTCTTGAGCCTCAGCTCAAGATCATCCTCTGCTGCTAAGGCACCCACCAGGATCTCCTCAAAAGTGGCACTGCGGACACTCTTGGTATAGGACTTCACCTCCTTGACTAGCCCCTTCCTGAACCTTCGGGCCTTCGTCGCCTCAGATAACCCCTCAACAAACCTTTCTAGACGGCAAAACTCTCTGGCGTACTCCTCGACATTCTGACTGCCCTACACCAAAGCCTCGAAATGCGTCTCGAGGGCACCATGCACTGTGTCGGGGAAAAACTTCTCCTTGAACAGCTTCTTGAAAGCTGTCCAAGTCTGCCCAACTGTACCAACCCTCAGGTCTGTCTAGTACCACGTGCGAGCTAAGTCCTACATCATACTAGCCGCCGCCTCAATCTGTAGTCTCGCTGGAATCTCTGCTAGCCTGAAGATCTCCTCCATGTGCTCGATCCACTCAACTGCGTACAGGATGCCCTTTGTACCCCTGAAGTCCCGCGGGTGCATCTTCTAGAAATCCTGTATGCCCTTTTCCTTTGGCTGATGCTGCTGCTGAACTGCCAAAGGCTGAGCTGTAGCCCTCTCAATTGTCGTTAGGGCCAGATCGATGCCCCGACTGAACTCTGCCGTCTGACGCTGCTGCTGGGCCTGCTGGCCTCATGAACTACTGAAAAAAAGTGAACAGTTGGACTGCGTTGACGGATCCTGAAGGCTGCTGCTGCTGCTGGAGCATCTCTAGAATAACCGGGCTCTGCCTGCGAACTGCTAGAGGGGCTCCTTCGAATGCAGCTGAAATACCCACCCCAGCTGGCATAACTGGGCTGCGGTACCGAGGGCTGGCTGCTGAGGACGAGAGGTGGCAGACCTCTCATCAGTGTCCCCGTGTCCTGGGCTATGAGATCTAGTCTCGACCATCCTGGAGACAAATCAAACAAGAAACAATTTCTGAGAATGAGTCAAAATAGTAAAGGAGGGCAGTTTATATTCAAGGAAAGACAATAAACAGCAAATTTTAGATAAACGAAATCTGATTAAGAGTTTTTCCTAATGTGATTGAGTACCTTAAAAAATATCCTAATCCTATTGCAGGCTGCAGTGATACTCTAGTTCGAATACCACCGTAATTTTTAGTAGAACCTGCATGGGCTAACACTAAAAACGTGTCACGACACGCACCCAGTGTAGGGGCACGAGAAGTGGTTACGTCTAGCCTACGTCGCAGTGTAGGCGGTAGAATGCTGTCATAGGTCACATACATCTAACAATTATAAGGTACCTGTACAATGTATACGCTCCGAATGGAGGACAATATAAAAATATACAACTCAATCACAGCTAAGGTAGAAAGTACGATAGGTAGATAAGATCATCAACATAATCCACAGATGAAATACAAGATAAGAGAGAGAATCTAAGTGTCTAAGATAACAACTCCATAATATCCAGAATAACAAAATCCCCAAATAAATACAAGTGTATCCAAATAAGACAAGATAATAAGTAAGATACTGGTCTAGCTAACTAGCCTAGACTACTGGGGTAATGTCCTCTGTAAGTGTTGGGTCCTCCTGGGAGTCCAGCTCACATGTGTCATCTAGGCCTGCTCTATAGTATGTGGGACAGAACTCCTCAATGTCATCTATAATATTTTTAACAGGTCCAGTCAGGACGGGAGCGAGCACAATATATCTCATGCAGTTCATAATATGACAGGATATATAAATATGCAATAGAGTAAGATACATGAAACGCTGAAGAATATACATGAAGTAAAATAGAAGACTATAAGGAAATATCTACTATAAGTATGGAACTAACAATGAACTAGTGATTTATAGTACAAGATAGACATGTGAATGGCTTGAATTTGAATATGAGTAATCTAAGAGTTTGTACATGAGTATACTACTTTGGAATTGTTCACATGAGCATTTATACTCCCCCGTACCCTAATCAATACACAAGGATCCAAACAGGTTATGTTATTGCACATGATATCACATGAAGTCCCATAAAAGTGTGCACATGATTGTATACATGGAGGCTCTATAAACATGAGAGTACATGAATCACAAGAGTGCACATGAATGGTGAAAGCACCGGAGTACATGATGAAAGTGAAACACATATGACATACTGTAACCCGATGCTCCCGAGGGAGATAACATCTCATGAAGGGATCCATATAGTACAAATCCGTGTTAACAACGTGACAACATCAAGTAAAGTAATCTAGAGTGTAAATATAAATCCTATCAAGTATGAAACGGTCAGAGAATGTACTCGCCTGATATCCTGAGTATCTAAAGTGAAAATACTGCCTGAGGAGGGTGTCTGACTCCTATTTAGAATAGCACAAGTCACAACATATCCAAAATGGTAAAATAGAATACTACAATACATTCTACAGGATGTTTGGGTCAATCTAGGCTAAAGTCAACCTTTGGTCAACTCTAGTCAATTACACTAGTCAAACTAGGTCAACTAGGTCAATTCCTAACCAGACAAGTCTCACTAAGCCTAACCATGTCTACCTAGCATTCACATACCATCACAATGCTATACAAGCTATCAACACACAATCTCATGTGTATACATACCCATATACACATAGGCTTACATATAGGAAAAATTACATAGGGCTATATGCCATATACAATCAATATTGGCATGCACTCATATATATTTACCACATTTATATATACTAAATTCATATAGGCAATATACATATTACATTATTATCTAGCAAGGTTATAGATATTATATATATACATATATAGGGAGAGATATAGGGTGACAGTGATATACATGTGTGTGTGTGTCATGCGTGTGTACATAACAGTGGTGTGTTCTCAGATTTTCCTGTGTGTGTGTGTGTATAGCAGTACAACATAGGTGTCTCAGGTTTGTGTGAGTACCTGTGTGTATGTGTGTGTCAAAGTGTGAGTGTTTCAATGTGTGTGTGTAACATAGATATAGGGTATCAGTTTTAGTGTAAATATGTGTGTGTGTGTGTGACAGTAATGTGTGTGTGTATACAGTGGACATGGTGTGTGTGTAGGTAGCTGGACATTGTAGGGTGTTCTTAGGTCAGTGTGTACATGTGTGTGTGCGTGTTTACAACATAGGTTGAGCATTTGTGTGTGTGTGTGTATAGGTATCAGTTTTCAGTAGAGTGTGGGTGTGTGTGTAGGTAGCTGGACATGTAGGGTGTTCAGGTTCCTGTGTACATGTGTGTGTGTGTGTGTGAATAGAAAATCAGTGTAGCAGTAGATAGGTATAGGTTCTCATGTTTTGTACATATGTGTGTGTGTGTATGTGTATAATATTAGGAATCAATGTATATATGATTCCAGTTTCCAGTTTTAACACTCCTTTAACATTTTGAGACTCCAATCACCAAGCCAATATGAATCCTAACATGCAAACTTAAACTCAGAACTAGAATAGGATCAAACATTATAAATTAATCATTCTTAAATCAGTTAAACACAAATTAAATCTCAGAAAATTGAATAACAGTACCTAGTATCAGAAATTTAGGGAAAATTATTAATTCGAATTCAAAATACAACTAAACATTCAATTTATTGGTTGGTAAATAATGGTGCGCACGCGTATATGTCATGCAAGTGTCCTAGTGTCCATAATCTGGAACTACAACAAATATGGCCTATAATGGCATGCGCAGAACGCTACATAAAGCCTTCTATAGCATATCTGTCCGCTATAATTGCCCACGCTATAGTATGTCAAGACATGTGAACGCTATAACATTATTGCGTTCTTGAATGCTGTAGATGGATTATAGCGTTCGTGTATGCTGTGGATGGTTTATACGTTTGTGAATGCTGTAAATGCTTTATAGCGTTCTTGAATGCTGTAAATGGATTATAGCGTTCATGAACGTTGTGGATGGTTTATAGCGTTCGTGAATGGTGTAGAAGGATTATAGCGTTCGTAAATGTTGTGAATGGTCTATAGCGTTCTTGAATGCTGTTGTTGAATTATAGCATTTATGAATGTTGTAGATGGTGCATAGAGTTCTTTAATGCTGTTGATTTATTATAGTGTTTCTGAACGCTTTCTATTTTTTATAGCTTTTTGAGTGCTATAAATCTGCCACACAATTTCATATCTGAATAACATGTTCTGTATCACATGCAATTAACCTGTGCATCATAAAAATTCATGCTGAATCACAATTTTGATTTCAACAATTTCAATCGGAACTTCTATTTCGATCAATCAAGATATAGAAAAGATTTGCCAAAATAAATAAATTCATATATTTTTCATAAAACATTCAAGATGTACAAAAAGTAGTTGTACTCCTAAAGTGATCGAAATAGTAGTCCAAAATAAATATTTCATGTAAAGAGAATCCAAGATGTACAAAATATTTGTAACCTAATGCTAGTCCAAAATTCAACTAAACCATTCCATTTCCATACAAAATATTTGTAGGCCAAAATGCAGCTCGATCGACTCTTTCCTTCTAGCTTATATCCACATCCATAGAAAATTTACACGCCAACCTACACAAAATTGAGAAAAAATACATTAGCATTATTATATAAAAAATAAGTTCACACAAGATCATGTATTCATGTATTCTATAAACATTTATCTTTGTTGTATTTGTAAGAAAAAAGTTGGACTAGAAAGAGTGTCACAAGTGCCAGAATACACACTAAGATTCAATCTATACTATCTTCTTTCATGATTCAATTTATACTCTCTCATTGTATACAACTCCTGATATATTTTTAAATGACCTAACCTTTGCTATATATCATGTATATATATAACTGGAGCACAATATGAAGTTAGTTGATGGGTTTACAACATGACGTTCAATAATGCTACTAAAGATCTGGAAGTACAGGATACACAAAAATGGCTTCTGGTTAAATTATGTAGTTATTGACACTCTTCTCGTTTTCCTTGGCTTGGGAGTTGCTATACAGCTTGGCACTAGAAGCCATATGCAAATCCATAATGGATAGTTTCAGAAAGAAAATAATAGCAAAGTTACTTAGTGGTAAAAAATGTACTTTTTAAATAAACCTATATATAATCAAAATACTTAAGAATAATGTCAGGAACATACTAATGGGCATTAGCACAATATAAGGCACAAAATTTAAGAATTTGACTGTTCAGGTAACATAATGAAGACATATCGCCATATAGGTAGCTATTCTATTATATGGTCCGCTCTTCCATTATAGGGATCATTATATTAGCTTCCTAGTTTGCATAGACAGACACGAATTCAGATACTGACACATCAGTTTGAAATATATAAATTCTTTGAAAAATCGAGGATACATGCACGATAAGGATACACATATATCCCACATTATTCGAGATACTGGACAAATCAATCGAGATATCATTTTTGCCTGATATTGTTTTGGAATATGTCAAGTAATTTATACCTATATTTCTAAATATCAGTTTTGGATTAGTTTTCAGGGGTGGACTGGATTTTACTATATCAGACAACCAAGTAGAAAAATGCTATCAGAATTGCAAGTTTCGAAACTGAGCTTAGGCTTTCTCAAACAAGTCTATTGATTAAAAATTACCACTTGATATCTAAGGTATTAATGAGCCTAATAAAATCATAAAAAACACATGTTAATGTGCATGAATCCCTCTTTTCAGCCTATTGATTATTTTAATTTTTTACTGACTTATGAAGATAGTGATAAACATTAAGAAATACACCTGCAAAAAGAATTATGTCAATGGTTAATGAGATTTTAGCCAATCATGTATGCAAATGCTCCACAAACAAAATAGTGCTTTGTATTTAATAAGTTTTACATCAATGGCTAAAATGTTGTTACTCAGACCTTATAGGGTTAACAGATCTGTTATACATAAAGTTAACTGGGTAGAATATCAAATTAAGCAGGAGACCAACCGATTCACAGACATCCAATTGCTAATCAACAACAATAACAACAGAGGTAGTCGTGTATATTGATGTCATTATGGGCTGACACAAGATCCTTTTGTCATTTCATCTCTACTACAAACTCAGTCTACATTCAACAACGAAGTAACTGTAACTGATATCTTCTAATATGAACAAGAGCAGATATCGACAGTTTATTCTATCATACAGATAAAAAGTGTCCTTAAATATATAGACCAAATCACAACTAGTTACTATAATAAACAATGTCACAACAATTTCATACTATAGAAATTTAAGGACCACACAGGAGTATGTGACGACAAGGAGACACGACATATGGAGCCAGCTCTTCATTTGGGAGCTCTGGATAAGTATTGTTGTCAAGTCCAAAATCAAAACTTATGATTAATAGTGGAAATGTTAATTATTAAAAACCATGTACCACATAGCTTTTTCTATCTGCAGCAAACACTCAAAACCCTGAAAACAAAGTCAGACCTTTTATCATGAGATGTACCAACTAACATAGTTGTAGTCTGAACAAGTACAAGTTCACCTCAATTAATAGCCAAATCTACTGTAAGATGAACCTAGTTTTATAACCCCACAATATCGGCCAAGTACATAGCTCAGTCCCAACAAAAGCAATATTAAAATTCTTTTATAACCAGAAATTTAACTTGATTTATTCCTCAATTTACTTTCTGAACTCATTTCCTTTAATGTGTTTCCTCAGAAATTAAATTACAAGCTGATATTCATAACTGCAGGCCATGATTTATGACTATCAAAATGCCCTTAATTTATAAGCTTAATAAGAGTTAAAGAAAGAAGAAGCAAAGATTTATGACCATTTTGGCAATTTTTTGGTTCTAGAAACATAACTGGCCCTTCAAATTTTACTTTCTCTACCCAAGCATCTTCCCTCTTACCATCGAAATCAGCCTTGTGCAAGATACTATAAGATAAACAGTGACAAGGTAGCCATTAACACCTGAACCAGAGAATTCCACAATAAGGGAAACTACCATAAAAATTCATTAGCATATTCCAAAAATCAAGAAAATTTGCCATTTTCTTGCCCCATCTCAAATATTGTCGATATCTAATCTCCTTAATTTTATTTTATGACTCCAATTCATTAGATCTGTAATATAAATATGAACATTATGCAATAACATCTATAAAATTTAGGATTAATTGATTGTGAGCCAATAATAATCCATGATTCAAGAAGGTTCAGTCCTCCCAATATCTTCACTCGTCAAAGCTATACTAGAACATTATGGTATAAAAGACTATATTAATCATAACGTTGTCAACGGGTTAATGAAGAAGAAAAGATTAGAACCTTGTCGTTAGGGACTTCAATTTTATAAGAAGAAGGGACATCCTGTCCGACTGAGGAAAGAGTGCCCTGTTCAAAAATACTTCAGATATTTGTGATCTCTCTACAGAACTAGGAAGGGTGCCCTCAATTGAAGGAGGCTGGCCATTGCCCACCATTGAAGCTTTCGAGTAGAAAGCTTCCTTAGAGAGGAGGTCGGAGAGACTGTCTTAGAGAAACATGAACCGGACCACCATCGACATGTTTACCTAGGTCTTCTAGTGAAAAAATCTATCCAACCTATTATACTAATGTTATTAGAATCAGAGAGCGGATGATTTTAAATTTAAAGTAGAAGAAAAAATACACCGTGTTGAAGGAATAAGGAGAGATTATGGAGGAAAATAGAAGATTACTAAATTGTTCGGGACTCCAAGCATGGCAAATGATGCAATCAGCAAACTGATGTAATAAAACTGCCTCCATCACATAAAAGATTGTCTGAGCTAGAAATTCTCATCATGGCAACCAAAAAAATACATTTTGAAGGAGACCGTCATGAAATGCTCCAAATGAAGTAATTCCCAAATCAAATTTCAACCAGAGAACCAATATTGATCACATAAAAAAAATTGCAAGACTTAACTACGGGAAAGAAATGTATTATACCTAACAGACAATCTTCCGCCTGTGCCCTTACGGATGAGATGGCCGGAGCCCTTAACTATGATGGTCAAAACATACCAATACAGATTGATTCCATAACCTTCAGATGCAAATAAAAAAAACCAAATTAGAAACCCTAGAAAAAATAAAGTGAGAAGAGAGGAGACAAGAAGAGAACAAAAAGGGGTTTACTAGTAGCCGAGAAGGAGGGAGGCATGCGGAGGAGGAACTGGTCCTCCTCGTCGCCGTCGGTATTGCAACGATGATATGGTTGGGGGGGCGTGGAGGTCATGGGAGAGGGAGAGGTTGCTCTCGGAGCGGTAGTGCTTGCGAAGATGGGGGTGGATTAGACGAAAGGGCTGGTTGGGGAAGTAGAGATAGAGAATAGTGTTACATAGGAGGGGCGGTGGGAGGGATATTTAAGGGGGAATGGAAAATTAAATGAGCAAATGAAAAAACAAGAGGGAAATGAAAAGTTAAGAAGAAAGGAGGTCAACACGGTAGGAATTTGTAGCAATTTTTTTTCTTTGTGTGAATTTTACATAATTACTATACATTCGTAGCGATTATATCAATTACTAACAAATAAATCAAACAAAATAGAATAAAAAATTATTTGTAGTAACAGTTATATTCCTGAGGAAGAGCGGTTTCGTGACAGAGAGAAGGAGGGAGGAAAGTTTGGAAATTTTCGTGGAGAGTTTTCGTGGAGGGAGGACTACGCTGTTTGGCGGGTTTTGGGGAGTTGAAGGGTTGGGGATAATACATTAAGGTTTCTTCAAACATAAAACATAGCATTTTGCTGTGGACGGTAGCGATTTAATTTCTGAATATCTAACGGACGGGAATGCCGCTATCGAAAACGCTATAAATTATACATCAAAACTGGATCGCTCCTATAGCAGTCACAATATGCTATAACTTATTTTTTTAAATATAAAAAAAATGTGTTGCTTCTCCCATGATTGGAATAGTAGATAATTTAATTGTTAGCATTCGATTAACTCGCTTAACCGAACCGAATTACCAAATACCAAATTCGACCGAAAATCGAATAACAAAAATTGAAACCAACCGAAATATCCCGTATCGAACCAAACCGAACGAAATAAACCTGTTCGATTTTTAGTTTATTTGGTTCATAAAATATTTCAGTTTATTTATAATTTTTTTGTCAATATATAGTTACTAAATATGCAAAGATATATTTCGTATATATATTACTAAATTTTCTTATTCGGTTTACCAGGGGAGAGGAATTTTATATAAAATTTCTGAAAGATTAGTTTGATTTGATGAGTATTCTGCAGACTCCTTGGCATGAAATTTTTTTACGGTAACGATTAAATCCCATTACGATGTTGTAACTTATATAGCACCCAAAATGTGCTATAGTCTTTTTTTTAATCATTTAAAATATATAGAATACGATGCTGTTCCTAATCGAAATGGATACCTTACTTTGACATACGGGCATAGCAACATAAGCAGCGTCTAGAAAAAAACTACACCTTTAACAGCGTTCATAACACGCTATATAATGTTCTGTTAACAACAAAATAGCAGGGAGACATAAATGCTATAGATAAACTGCTATTGTATGAACTTTTAATAGCACTTCACAATGAACGCTATGGATGATGATATTATAATAGCAGGGACGCCCGAATGCTATAGATAAACTGCTATTGTACGCTCTTTTAATAGCACTGCGGAATGAACGCTATTGATGATGACCTTCTATAGCAGGGAGGCTTGAACGGTATAGATAAACTGCTATTGTATGCCCTATTTGTCGTAGTGACACAAACGTGTCCAAAACAAATCCCACACACGAGCACGTTGAAACAGTGCACAGTCTCGTGCACAGGTCCATCACGTTCGTGGACACGATATACGATACGTGTGTCCACGTGGTCACATCCACGTGTAGCCCAGCATTAGGGCTACACACTGAATACATCACGAAGTGTCCACATCGTGTCCTGTGCGGATACGAGACGCGTGTTAGTAAGGAAACTTCGACTGTGCGCGCACAGTATGAATCCAGTACGGGACCAAGTTCTCCTCGTGTGGTGAACCATTGGATCCCAAACTTTGGGAGGTTAATGTCAATCATTGCCCCGACATCCACCCCAAAAATCTCGTGTCCACGTGTCCTGAGTAGGGAGAACTCAGTATCGAGTAGCAGGACACTGTCCGTGCATGCACAGTAAGCGTGTTCGTGTCCTGTTTGGACACAGACACGGCTCGAATTCAACTCAGTCCATGGGAAAATCAATACGTGCGTATAAATCATCATTTCTATTCAATTACTTTTCAAAAAATAGCAAATAAATTCCCTTTGTGGCATTCTATCAAACACTTAGAACTTGAAATTGATACGTGCCAATACGGACATGAAATCTATACAAAATTTCACCAATCACACACCACAGCTAGGGGACACCTAGATCTAGGCTATTATGCAAAGAAATCAGGATTAAAAGATAGTTTAAGTTGTTTACCTATAGAGTATTAATGACAATAAAAAAGCCCCAAATAGGATGATTCCTCTTACAAGCCAAAAGCTCCAAATTGTACCAAATATGAGATTTCTCTCCATGAACAGAAAATAAATTGGGATTAGGTTCTAATGCAAGAAACTAGAGTCAAAAAGGAATTAAAATGAAAGAGTTATGGATTGGGGAAGAAGACCAATACCTTTCTCTTTCCAAAAGTTGAATTGATGCAAAAGAGGCAAGAACTAGGAAGAGAGATTATATAGGAGAGGATCCCTATGTGGCCGGCCATAAAGGAGAATTAGGGTTAGGGTTATGACTAATGGGCTTGGGCCAAGTTTCAATGATAAAGGAAATCAATTCTTAAGTCAAAAGTCCATGAACCTAATCATTTATTCTCCTATATGAAACTTGATTCAAAATAACTTAACTTGGGTTAACTTAAGTTAGACTAGGGTCCCACCATGCTAATCAAGTCACCATAGCTAAGGTCAACATCTAGGTTAGTCTCCAAAATCTCAAGTAGCAAGGTCAAAAATAACAACCATCACTCCGATAATTCAAAATAAATCCAAAATTTTCAAAATGACCTAAATATCCTCAAACTAAAAATGTGGTAGTGACAAAGGGGTATCCAGGGGGACAATGTCATCGTCTAAATGCCATATAACCGATAGGCTTATGGCAGTTAGAGAGAGTGTAGCGAGTCCGACGAGCGGCTAACTAGCGAATCACGGGGTAATCCCCGTGAAAACACTATCCTTCTAGTAAAAAAGTGAGCTATATATATATATATATATATATATATATATATATATATAAACTTTCCCTCACTCGACTGTTTTAATACAACAGGGAATTTTCGAGTTTTAATTTAATCAAATCCCATCCAAATCTTCTCCAAATTTAAACCATATCAAATTCTACAGTATATTGGATTAAAATTCATCCAATAATCGGTTTAAATAACTTGGAATTCAAATTAAATTATATATATATATATATATATATATATATATATATATATATATATTGAACGAAGCAAAAACCTATCAAATCTCTCGTGATCGCCTCCCTCACTCAAGTTGGAGAACTCCCAGACGCAGATGACCCTTGTCGACCGCCTGCCGCCGCCGAACAATGTCAAAGATCTTCGGTCCACCAACGCACAGCCGCACCAATAACAACACCAGCGCAGTGAGGTATGCTACTTCGAACACGAGTTTCTTCCTCCTTGCTTGATAGTTTTCGAAGTCGTAAATACCTACAGAGAGCCTGTATAACCCTCTTTAGATCCCTGCAATTTAGTTTAGTACAATGACTTCAAATGTTTGATTAAATCATTGCACAAATATTAGAAAAACCTACAGTTTCAAAAAATAAAAGTAGGGCAGAAATCAGTCCAGACCTAGTTTAGGAAGCAGAAGTTGGGCTGAATGTGTAAAATTTTTGAAAACTAATTAAAAACAGACCTAATCAACCTATATGAATTCGCAATCCTTTTTGTAGATTTGAATTTTGTCGACTATGCATCGAGAATCAGATTTCCAAAATCGACAAAAATAGTTTTCAAAACAGGGAAATTTTTAGAAAATTTACTGATAGGACGTTCGCCTAGACAAATCGGGTGACGTGGTTGCAAACCGAAAGCATCGAAAGATGCATATCGACTTCGCTGACATATAGGATTCGATGAAATTGAGAAGTATCGGTCATGATATGTCACACCCCAGAACCAAAATACTGGAGAGCGGGGGACAGATACAGCAAGCTACGTACATTAGAGTACAACACACTTCGTAATACGGTCACGGCAGTCTAAATCCATGAGTTTTTATCTACAATCCATCAGTGTCTTATGGTCAAGAACAAGCCTAATGTCTCAATCTCAAGCAAACAAATAATTATTATAAGATATTAGATCATCAGACATACAACGTAAGGCATCTCAAATATTACATATTCAGATGATCATGAAGCTAGTTATACAAAATGCGAAGAATAGCAAGAGTTAAGTCATACATAATCAACCCTAGGATTTATCAATCATGTTACAGCCCATAGGCAGACACAAATAAAGTTGCAACACGAGCTAACACATGCTCGACGGCTAAATGCCTTAAAAGAATAATTTATAGTAGAGTGAAAAAGCAAGAAACCCACACGTTGCCTCGGTTACTCCTGGTGTTCACCATCTGGCTGGAAAGTAGTTAGATCCTCGGGTATCACTCCTGTCACGCCCCAGAACCAGAATACTAGAGAGCGGGGGCGTACATAGCCAGCTACGTATATTGAAATAGAATACATCTCAACTATACGGTCACGGCTGTCTAGATATGAGGGTTTACTACAAGCCAACAGTCTCTTAAGGTCAAGCCTACTGTCTCAATCTCAAGCAAATAATATAATTACAAGATGTTTGACCACCAAATATACAATAAAAGGCGTCCCAAATATTACATATCAGCTGATCATGAAGCTAGTCGTACAAAATGCTAGGACTAGCAAGAGTTAAGTCATACATGATCAACCCTAGGATTTGTTAATCATGTTTACAGTCCGTAGGCAGACAGTAAGTAAAGTACATCGAGCTAACAGGTGCTCGTCGGCTAAATGCCTCAAAAGAATAATTTTACAATAGAGTGAGCGAAACAAAATAGAAAACCCACTCGTAGCCCGGGTTCCGTCTAGTCGCCACCATCGGGCTGGAGGTTCGGTAGATCCTCGGGTGCTGCTCCGAAATCTGGCCACACAAAACCAGCTGGGTCAAACCCCAGAAAGAGCAAGTGCCACAAAGGAGGCCACAAAATAAGAACAAAAGCCAGCATATCAGAACATATAAGAAAATAATTACATAATAAAGACAATTATTAAGGAGAAACCTGGCAGGTGATATACGATGAGATAACCATGGAACTCTTCAGATAACCAGGTTACAACCCATAAACCAAACAAGGACCGGGGTTGTAACCCTTCGTCTGAACGGAACTTGGTTTCTCCCACCATTTATCGGTAAGATAAAATACAAGAAATCAGGACCTGCAATTAATCATGATTAAGGTAAAACATGAGTAATCATGTTATGTCATAACCTTGTACAAGATCAGGGCAAGACAAGCGGGACTAGACTCCATCCAATCAATTACGGCCAAGCAAGTACTACGGCTTACTACTTAACTAACTAGGGTTATCACAAGCCTAATTTCTAACAAGATGCAAGGGAGAATTTCTCAGTCCCAAGCCCTGCAGACTATCCAGTTATCCTTCCGCGGGTTGAGAGTATAGGTGGGTACATCGCCCGGGAGACAAATGTACCCTTAGGTGACTTAGAGGGTGCAACACACGACGGTGTGCTGGAAATGTGCTCTACTCGTCGGCAAGCTACAAGTCCAATTAAAGCGCCCAGATAACGAGATTGCCTGTGACTGGAAATTCTCTATGAACTACACTTTGATCTAGTCATTAGCCTGATCCATATTCAGTGTGAATCCCTGACCGTGGGAACCAGGGAGTCACGTCCTAGACATGATGCAAGACAAGACAAGTGGATTATACAAGTAAGCAAGCAGGAACACCCACGGTGTCAAGTTGATTATACAAGTCAAGTTAGCCGTCGCAACAGCATCAAGTCAAGTCAGGATTACAAGTTACAAGTCAAGTCAGGTACAAGTCAAGAGTGCACCGCCACGGGCCACTATCAAGTTATCAAGTATCAAGATTAATCATGTCAGGGTACTTGTCAGGAGTGCGCCACGACGGGCCACTATCAGGTCAGGTTGGTCATGTCAGGAGTGCACCACTACGGGTCACTGTCGTGTTATGCTAGTTCCTTGTCATACCATGCCATGTACAATAGTCATTCCAAACATGTTAAGTAAAATCAAGTTCATGACAAAAGGTGTAAGGATATAAAATGGGACGTAAAATATCTAATAAAATATCAATATACAGGGCTATAGAAGAGCCAAGCTTAGAGAAATAAAACCAAAACTCCAAGAGCTAATGGATTGCGCAAGGGGTCAGGGGTTGGATTGCGCAGGAGTCAAGTGCGCCAGGAGCCAACTGCGCAGGGGTGAGCTTCGCAGGGTACCAACTGCGCAGGGGTGGATGGCGCAGCAGATGGATTGCGCTGGATCAGGTTGCGCAGGAAAGGATGGCGTAGGGTCAGATTGCACAGGGACAGACTGCGCATGAGCAGACTGCGCATGAACGGACTGCGCATGAGCAGACTGTGCATGAACGGACTGCGCATGAGCAGACTGCGCATGAATCCATGCGCACTCGGGTTGAGCGCAGTTCGCCAAGAGGCAAGCTGCGCGGTCGGCGCTGCGCTAAAGGGTGCAGGCCGAGAGAGGGGATGCGCAGTCCAGCACTGCGCTAAAGAGCGCAGGCTGCAGGCTGCTACTCTAGGCCGAAAAGAACACCAAGAATTCAAATTTTTATATCTTTGTCAAATCAAAGCCAAATCTAGATTTTCAAAGGTCTAACTTGAGTAAAATTGAATTCTCTTCCACATGGAAGCATCAAAACCCACAAAAATCCAACCAAAATAGATCAAAACCATGTAAATCTGAAAATAGTTAAAACCTAGATCTAGAACAATGGAGACACCAAATCACAAAATACCAAGTTCTAATGTTGTTCACCATGGCCTAATCTAGCTAATGGACAAATAAAAAGTGGTTCTCATGTGGTGGCAAGGTGCACTTGCCTATAGGTGATGGTGTTGTGTAGAGGAAGGAAGAAGAAGAAGAAATAAATGAAAATAATGAGGAGAGAGAAAAGTAGGTGGGGATTTATGATGGTGGGTTGTGGTGGAATGAGGGTGGAGAATAGGTTAAGGTGTTCCTCTCATGATAACCAAACCAAACCAAACCCTCTCCACAAAATAAACCAAGCCAGGTAAAAACCCAATTACGAGAACCAAAATCCACAAGTCAAGTCAATTACAAGTACATGCCAAAATCCAAGAAAATAAAATACAGGTCCGAAATACGTATAAGCCTGATAAAATACGTATTCCGAATATGGGTGTTACAACTCTACCCACCTTAAAAGAATTCCGTCCTCGAAATTTAATCAAGGAGCTAGAGATGTAAAAGCCAGCTATACTATCCACAAGGCTACACTAAGCAAACAATCAAACAATCATACATGCAAGCAAGGGATGGAAAAACATAAGGTATAAGGAAGACATTATACCTTACGAGTCAAACAGTTAGGGATAACGTGATCGGATGTCATCCTCACACTCCCACGTTTGACTCCCCCAAGGAGCGATGAACTCAAGCCACACGAACTAAACTGATAGTCTTACGCTTGAGGTCTCTCTCTTTGGTCAAACAGGGACACGGGCCTCTCCTCATACGAAAAGGTTGGTACCAATAACCGTTTTTGAATGATCTAGGACATGGCTCGGGTCCGGGATATACCGTCGTAATTGGGATACATGAAACATGACATGTGTCCCGCATAACGACGGCGGAAAGCAAGACAATAGGACACAGATACCTCTCTGCCGATCCTGGGTCTGGGCCTGGGCCAGAGCGAACTGCTGAGGCCTATGTTGCTGGAATACTTGGGCCTGAGGCGGCAATAGCCTCTGAGGCTGATACTGCTGCTGCTGCTGTACTGGTGCCGGTGCTGGTCCCCTCACCGAAGGACTAGTCTGGGCCGAAGAGGAGGAACCAGCTCTATTCGGACAGGACCCTATCATGTGGTCCGGCGCTCCACAAGCCAAACACAATCCATGTGCTCTGCGACACTCCGAAACAACGTGTCCTGGTTTCCCACAATGAGTGCATTCTATTGCGGAAGACTGCTTCTGCTTCTACTGCTGCGGGTACGTCGGGGTTGAATGCTGAACCAACGTAACCGAATCTTTCCTTTGGGGAACTCCAATAGTCAAGGCCCTAGCTGCCGGGGCTGGTGCTGAAGACTGGGTCATCTGGCCGTGAGACCGCTTCCGACCTCCGGTCCTGTCCACGATCCTGTGGGAGGTATACTCGTGCCTCCTGGCTGCCCTCAACACTGCATCAAAAGTCTGATGCTCAAACTGTTTCACTGCTAACAAAATCTCGAGGTGGAGCCCTTGCTGGAACCGCTGGGCTCTATCAAACTCGGTCGCCACCAAGGTGGGGGCAAACCTACTGAGTCTAGAGAACTCAGATGCATAACTGTCGACTGTTCTTCCTCCTTGCTTCAAGTTGGTAAATCTGGTCTACAGGTCGTACCGAGCCACAACATCGAAATACTTCGTCTGGAATCTCTCTCTAAATACTGCCCAAGCAATGGTGCCACTAAACCCATGGCTTGTGCCGCCCACCAACTGCGAGCTAAGTCCAACAATTGTAGGCGTACCACCGCCACCTTCTCATCTTTGGGGGTCCTGGCTGCTTCTAGAATGACTTCAGTATCCTGCAGCCATACATCAGCAGTAATAGCATCTTCGCTGCCGTCGAAGAAGGGAGGGTTCAAGCGCTTGAATCTGTTCGCTGTACTGTTCCTTGGATTATCGCCTCTGGTCAAAGCATCTGCCACTGTCTGGTCAAGGCATCTCCTCTGCGATCCTGAGAAGCTATCAAGGTCCTGATGAGACCTACCAAGGTGCCATCGTCAAGTTCTGCAGGCTGGATGGGCCGAACTGGGGGCTCTCCTCTAGTAGGTATAACTCTGGAGGCAACATCGGAATGCGGGCTTGATCTCCAGGTTGCTGCTGATCCACAGGAGGTGCTCCACCTTGCTGATCGGCGGGGTCAGGTACAGTACCGCTGAAGAAGACGACACAGGGAAAAACAATGAGGAAGGACCAGGACAGATCAACGATACAAGCATGTGATCAAGTCAAGATTCTCAGGGATTCAGAGTATATGAACGGAGATCAATGGACGAATAATGATTGAGACATCTATCGGTAAACCCTCACATTTCTTGATTGACAAGACCTGCATGGGCCACTACTTACATGTC
>JANAVB010002350.1:0-40000 GCA_029216955.1 Iris pallida
GGAAAAAGAATAATACTAAGCAGTAGCAACCCAAGCCCAGGGCCCAAGCCGGCCTGGCCCAAGCCGGCCACTCCTCCAACAGCCCAGCAAAATCCGAGCTGAACCCCACAGGCCATCCTGCTGCAAACGAAACCCCTACTAAACAACAGAGACCGAGCCCCTGTGTGAAACCGAAGTATATATTACTCGATATAAGTCGACGAGATCAACCGCAAACCCTAATTCCAATGCGCCCCACACCCCAGGAGGCTGGTGACCCTCCTTGGCCCCGCACGCCGCCTGCACAACACCGGCGGCCGGCCAGAGCGCCACCAGGACCGCCGGGCGCAACAGAGAAGGGACACAGCGGTAGCAGCAGTCGCACCAAGTACGCCGAGTTCCAGGTCAACTTACTCCCTCCCTGTATGATCATTTTGCAATCTACGAATTCCTACGCGTAGGAGATATGACCCCCTAAAGATCCTAACAAGTAGAATCTAATGTGGTCGAACCACCGATTCACGAAAATGACTCGAAAACTCGAAAAAGCTGTTTTCGACAGTTTCAAGACTGTGCCTAAACACCCAAGTTTAGCGATCGATTTCCGTCAAAGTGACAACTTCTTCCAAAAATAACTGATGAATCTTTAGACAACCTATAGGGTCTCGTAACCCTTCTTGTATATTCTGATTTCATCAAATAGATGAAAGGTTATTCGACTCGAAAGTTCAACAAAAACCTGTTTTTCAAAACTAAAGAAAAGAAAAATTGTCCGATACGACGTACGTCCCGCCAATCCGGGCGATGTGGGCACGGAACGAAAGCATCGAATGGTGCGTAATGGCTTCGTGGTCGTACGGGCTTTGACGGAATTCAAATTGGTCGCGTGTGCGCGACGAATTTGATGCGTATCCGTCGAAATTCACGTATCGATCTCTATGCAAGTTTCCTAATTACTTGTGCACGCTCGTCAGATCGAGATGAACTTGCGCCAACATGACCGTATCACGTTTTTCTGGTCCTGTACGCCAAGTTTGGTCCATTCTGAGACAGTGATCAGATCGCCGTTTTGCGGGCCCTACGGTCCCACTCAACGGGCGATTTTGTGCACGGCCCACCGGAATCCAACTTTGGACTATGGTTGGGTTCGTATCGGAAAACCAGATTCGTAGACATATAGTTTGACGACTTTAGAGACCATTGACTCTGGCACTCTTTTCGGTGCAAAGTGGGTCCAATGGCGGACATCGTTTTTGTTCGAAATTACCGTTTTGCCCCTGTGTCCAGAATTGGACTTAAGGACAGGCAATTCTAGCTAATTTGACTATTCTGAGAACGTTGGTAACGTTATTTCAGCTTTCGGAGGCAGTTGGGATGACTTGGACTTTTTGACTTTTGATTGGTGATACATTGTGGTTCTCTGTGCAACCTCCAGGCAAGTATACCTTGCCAACTTGTACAGTATAATTTATATGCATGTTCTCATCTCGCTGCGGTTCTTTCCTTATATTCGTGATTGCTTTATTCCATGTCTAGTATACTCATCCTGTTATAGTTTTACTTTACATGTTTCTAGTTGCCTGCACATTCTCGTTCCTTTCTGTTATGATATTTCTATCTGTTACACTGTGTTAGTTTCATATGTTTTCCTTGATAGAGTCGTCTAGTCCTACACCATGATTTGCTCGACTTGATTATAACTTGACTTGACTTGACATGACTTGAGTAGGACTTGACTTTGACATTCTATAGATTGTGAGTACTTACCTTGACTACGGTCTATAGGATTTTATACTAGGATTGGCTACTGTCTTGGTCGTGAGTACTTGCCTTGACTGTGATTGAGACATTATAGATTGTGAGTACTTGCCTTGACTGCAGTCTATAGCTTTGACCTATTAGCCATTTCTAGTATGGCATGCCAGTGTCTTAGGATCCTTGTGTTTAGATCTTGTGTCTTGGTTCATTTTGTCTCGTTGGATATCCTTGATTGTCCTTTACTTCTTTGTATATTTGTACTGTTACATGTTGGCTTGTATATTATGTATCTTGCTAGTCCTCCGAGGACCTGATGATCTCTTCAGGTTTAGCGATTGTATGGAGTTAGTTAGCAGAGCGGGATGGTAGAGGATTGCGATGCATAATACAGGTATTTGCTTGTGTTATTTCTTTATTATCTTCTCGTGCTTTATATTCCGTACCATGATATATTCTGCTTATTTATAGACTCATATCATTCTTGGAGTCTAACCGAACAATATGCTAATGGGCTGCAGACCATGACCCATAATTGTTCATTTTTGTTTTATTTGATTCTTGTGGATTGAGATACAGTTTAGATTAGACATGATATCCATGACCTTGACAGCTTATACGTACTCGAGTCGGGCGGAAGTCCGCTCGATACGTAGCTGGTTTGCTCACGAGCTCGCATCCGAAAAGTGGGTGCGGGACGTGACATTGTCTGAAGCAAGCTTCCAAGATGTGGCATAAGAAGTTTGATAAAGTCATAAGATCAAACAGCTACAGGATCAGCAAGACGGACGAGTGTGTGTACACAAAGTTTGCTGATGGGAAAGGAGTTGTTGTTTGTCTCTACGTGGACGACTTGCTGATCATGGGTACAGATTTAGCAAGTGTCACTGAGACAAAGAAGTTCCTCTCATCTAAGTTCAGCATGAAGGACTTAGGAGAAGCTGATGTTATCCTGGGGATAAAGATCATACGGACGAAAACTGGAGTGGTATTGTCACAATCACATTACATTGAGAAAATTCTCACACGCTATGGGTATCAGGATGTTCCAGGGATCGATACGCCTTATAGGTGTGACAAGAAACTGAAGCCAAATCCAAGGGAATACGTGAGACAGTTGGAGTACTCTAGCATCATTGGGAGTTTGATATATGTAACTACTGCCACAAGGCCTGACATAGCTTTTGCTGTAGGGATACTGAGTCGGTTCATGAGCAATCTAGGTGTGGAGCACTAGAAAGCTGTGAAGAGGGTTATGAGATACCTCAAAAGGACTCAAAAATATGCAATGTACTACTACGGAGATCCAAAAGTAGTGAAAGTCTTCAGTGATTCAAGCTGGTGCTCAGAAGCAGAGAGTGAGAGGTCCACAAAAGGATATATTTTCTTTATGGATGGAGCTGCTATATCGTGGAGGTCGAAGAAGTAGACTATGTTGTCTCACTCTTCTATGGAGTCTTAGTTCTATGTACTGGCGGCTGCAGTAGATGAAGAAGAATGGCTTCGGGAGCTCATGTATGATCTTCCAATGGTTTGTGCATAGATACCGACGATATCGATATATTGCGACAACCAGGCGACTGTAGCAGTGGCATCGAATAACCTCATCAATAGCAAAAAGAGGACTGTGTATCTAAGGTACATGGCGATAAATGATCTTACTAAAAGATGAGTCATTGTCGTAGTGGATGTTCGGAGTCAGAAGAATCTGGCAGATCCGTTCACCAAAGGTCTCAAACGCCAGCTGGTTGAAGATACAGCGTTGAAGACACAACAAGCAATATGGGCTTGAAGACACTCTGATATTATGTCTTTACAATTCTACTATAAAGTTTTATGCTATTATTTCAAAGAGAAATCTACTAGGCATCTAACTTTTAGTTCAAGAAAGGACCATTAACTGGAAGAATATCAGGAATAGTGGGCAGTCCTTTGGGATGTTGTGGGATTAAGAACCCAGAACCACTATTGTCTACTGATTGTTCTTTACAAAGAACAAAGTCCTGTAGGAGGATGGCTTGGAAGCCTTAATGAGTTCTCGGACATCTGGGATGTCTGACATGCTTTACAGAAAGCACGGGTAGCACAGCACTACAAAGGAGAGTAGTACTCCATGCTACAGTGAGGTGACACCATATGAGGTACATTGTGAGGGTAAAGCCTCGGCTTCGGGCCAAGTCACAGCAGCATAGCACCGCACATAGGCAAGAGGGCCTAATGTTGTATGATGAAGAGTGACAGGCAGCACTACAAAGAGGCTGAGCCTTATGTTACAGTGGGTGACACCATATGAGGTAGTACCACATCTTTACAAGCCATGTCACGGCGACGTAACACCGTAACGAAGCGAAAGGCTTCATGCTGGATAGTTTGGCACTACAAAGAGGCTGGACCTCATGCTACAGGTGGTATGACACCACATGAGACATGGTCTCAGCTTCGGGCCATGTCATAGCGGTGCAGTACCGCAAGAAAAAAAATGCTTCATGCCAAAGACTCTTTAAAAGGACTCGCCTAAAGTATATTGATAGAGATGTAGGCCATCTCTAGAGGGAAATCTTGTAGACACCAAAGATAAATACACTGAAACCAGGCTGGCATAAGGCCTTTAATATACAGCCAGAAGTACAGTTGATGTCATTATGTGAGTGGAAAGAACTTCAGTTACGGTGCATAATTCAAGGCTTAGTCCATTCTTGTATCATGCTGTCATTTAAGCCATGCAGGAAGATTCAAGCCGTAGCAACATCTATCCTAATGCATGATGGACAGTCACTGTATGGAACGCTCAACCCATATATAGAGATATGTGGGGAATTGTTGGTGTTTTGTTTTAGAAACTAGAAAGATAGTCCCACATTAGAAAAACCAAATGGATGGTATCTCTATATAAAGCATTACTTGTGTTGAGAGATCACATGAGAGTGTGGAGAGGCACATGGGTGCTATGTGGGAGCATTTTTCTAGTGGAAAGAAGGCTAACCAATAAAGAATCATTAATGCTTTTTGTCATGCGAGCTCATGGGATAATTCCCATATGGAGCTAAGCTTCGAACGACTCAGACTTGGGCTCAAGGGCGTAAAGTGGCATTTTGTTGGCACACTTTACACGTAGCACATCAGCATCGACACAAGGCGCATTGTGCGCAATGATGTGGTCGTGTGCTCGTCTCAGTGCGAGTCGTAACGTAGGCGCAACAGGTGCACAGGTGTGTAGGTGTTACGGGGCTGCGGCTCGTAGGTGCTGCGGCGCTGAGCACGCAGGTGCTACGGAGCTGCGGCGCTGGGACCACAGGTGCTACGGGCTGCAACGAGCTTCGCAGCTATGCGTGCAGGTTGACGGGCTGAGTGGCTATGAGGCGCAGGTGGTGTATGATGTGGCTGATTGAAAAATTTGAGCGATTATGGAAACATTAATTTAATTGAACATATCCATTTATTGTGCAATTTGAATTTAATTCATTCAAATCTTTCCATTATTTGCTCCTATATTTCCGTAATCAGTTACGACCAGAAAAAAGGATTAGGGTTTTGACCCTTTTCTATAAATACTCTCTTCGTGCCTTCTTTAAGGACTTACGCCAAAATAAAGAGATGAAGAGAGAAGTGTTGCCGCCGCCATTGAAGACCTAAGGAGTTCTTCGAGTTTGTGAAAGGAGGTGACAACAAGCATTCCAGAAGTTCTTTCGAACTTGCTGGTTCCTGAGAGCAGATCGTAATAGGGCGAATCTTGCTTTGAGCAACGGTGATCTTTATCACCCCAGCAAAGTCGTCGCATCAACTCCGGTTGAGAGCGATTATTCATATCGTTGCATCAACTCCGGTCATGAGCGATCATTCATCTCGTTGTATCAACTTAGGTTGAGTACGAGTATTCATCTCTCTCTTAGGAGAACGAATTTTTTGTCTTTCTGAAAATAAGAGTTCGAGATTTCCATTTTCCATCAAAAGATCTATTTCAGGAATTATATATATATATATATATATATATATAGAGAGAGAGAGAGAGGGAGGGAAGGAGGGGGAGAGAGAGGATGAGGGTGGGGGGAGGGGGTGTTTGAGAATTTTTTTAGAGAAAAGAGAAGAGTTGAGAGAATAGGGAGTGGGAGGATTGTTTTTGTTACTTCTTTCCATATCCTCTTCTCTCTAACATTTTTAATAATAATAATAATAATAATAATAATAGTAATAGTAATAATAGTAAATTAGTATGAATATTAAATTATGAGGTTTATCAAAAAAAATTTACATAATTGCAACTATTACAAGATAGCATGAGAATTTCCTTAGATATAGTCTTTTAGAGTTTTCTTGGATAGAGGGTTAAGTGAGGGAAAAATAAAACTATGCTTGTTTGAGGGTGGGGGTTTAAGAGGGAGGGTTATAGAGGGTTAAGTGGGGGGGTTTATTTTACCCTCATTTGTCCTTTTTTTAACCCCATAAATCGGAGGGTTGACAAAGGAGATTGAAATTTTTTGTATAAAAATCATAAATACCACTTATTTGTTTCATAAAATATCATGATCATTTCTCCATTTTTTATTTTTTTTCAACATGTTGCTCCGTACCTTCCTAACTTGTGAAGATATTTTGACAAGTTCTAATTAAAATTTTAATCAAATTTAATTTTATGACATATGTAATAAGGTTGTTTTTGGTAACTATCGTATTTTTTATTAATCATCCTCTCACTCAAAACCTTCAATCCCAGCAAGAGTTATTAAACACTCCCACTTAACTTTTTCTCCAATCCAAACAAGGTTCTACGTATTGACTATACTCTCCTTCCTTAATTTTTTTTTCATTTAACCCCACCTAACTCTACTTTTTTTCTCTCCAATCCAAGCAGACCCTTAGGGTTCAAGGAGTTTCCACCAAACTTCTAGGAGAGATTCGTCCTCCGTGGGTCTTATGCTTCAAGAGAGAAGAATGATTTATGTCAAGAACTTGTCTACTCAGTCAAGGAGATCGTCACCGTCGGACGGTAGAGGACAACCATTACTAGGTGAGAGCACTTTGTAAGGGTTGAGATTATTTTAAAATCTCAATGTATTTTTCTTCTTGAGAGTTTGTAAGTACTTAGCTCCTGATACAATGTAGTCGATGATTATTGCAATTACAATCTATAGGTATATAAAGGTTGATATATATATATATATATATATATATATATATATATATATATATATATATATATATATTTATATATATATATTCTTTTTTTCTTCTTTTTTCCAGCACGTGCGGGCAAAGTTAAATCGTGTGTCTCCCCGCACACAATTTTTAGCCGATCGTCATGTCGCTTCGGACTCTTCGTGCGGATCATGTCCGTACTGGCTTTTTTATCATCGCCCCATACGTACGCCTCGCGCACTCCGTGCGCTCTCGAGCCTTATGGGACGGCCGACATCTTTCGACGCCGACAACTCAACGACTCGCTTCGCCAACGACGCCGAAGGCGCCCCCGACGTCTTCACGACGCCTACGACAGCCGATGCTGCCCAGCCACCCGTTCTATGCGTACGGCGTCCTTACGACGTCTTTCCGACGCCCATTGGGCGCCGTACGACAGGCCGCCTGGTCGGCCGTCTTTTATACCAGTAGTAGATTAGTGCCGGTCCTTGACCTCCCACACGGCACCCCTAGCCGTTGAGTTTTCATGCACGGGGTGCCCCATTCTGTCCCACGCCCGCTCATATATATATATATATATATATATATATATATATATATATATATATATATATATATATATATATTCATTTAGTGAGTTGGTACGAAGTTTGTCAACGGAAAGCAATATGAGGCTCTCTTCCAGAACTCTTGGTAAGCTAAGTTTTTTTTATACCTTTAGAGAAAAAAAGACCTTTCTTTTTTCATATATATATATATATTATATATATATATATATATATATATATATATATATATATATATTTATATATTATATATATATATATATATATATATATATATATATATATATATATATATATATATATATATATATGAAAAATATATATATATATATATGAAAAATTCTACAATACATCCACCCTTTTGGGATGTATCGATACATCCCAAATCTGAGACATCTTGTTAACTTGCTATAGCAGGTCATTCTTCAATATAATTTTAACAATAAACACCCTAAATTAACTCACATTTACTTTCTCTTTCGTTCATCCAATTTAATATTTTGTGCAACTACGTATATATAACAATAAGCCGGGAAAGGAAGGACATAATGTGTCCTTGACTGGAGGTGATGTAGACGACGACACCACCGATGCTCCGATAGCTGGTGGCGATCTAGATGATGACACCGACGACGACAAGGATGAAAATCCTGTCGGCAATATGGATAATAGTAAGGGATGAATTCAGAGGAAGAAGAGGGGTAGGAAGCCGATAAAAGCTCATTCTCTCAAATCTTTTCTTTGTGTAAATTAATTCCAAGGAGGACACAATCCCAAATTTTAGTTACTGCTTAGCATAGTCTGCTTAGTTGTTGTAAAATTATGGTGTTGCTTTTGAAATATTTTCATCTTTAGTCTCATGTTTTCTATGAATATGTGCTATTTTGATTTAGTAATCTTTTCATAATTTATTTTTTTGTTTCATATAACAATTTAGTATTTTGGTTATAAAGCTACAGGCCATGGTGGTGGTGGTGGAAAGAAAAACGGAGATGAAGAAGGAAAGAAAAAGAAGTTCTGGTTTGTGACGGACTTCGTCGAGCCCTCCTCGAACAACGAGGAGTACCAGCAGAATTAAACCTCTTCTAGAGTTCCTCAAATTATTAATCATGATAACCTTTCATGATAACCTCTTCTATAGTTTCTCAAACGGCTAGTAGATTCTTTGTTAGTCCCAAAATTTATTTATCTTTTCATCTTCCTCACTTTTTATACTTTTCTCTTGTTATATATACAATAGTTTTCTTGTTTCAACTATTATTTATTCTGAAATACATAGAATAGTTTTTCTTATTTCATTTTGTAGTACTGGAGAAAGATGTCTACTCATATGGAACATGTAGAAGAGGTAGAAGATTGGATGCCAACTTCAAATGAAACCTTCATTCCGCGTATGATGTATAGATTTGAAGAACAAATGTTCAAAGATTTCAGATCAACTTATTTCGATCAATTCTAAGCTTGGTTCAATCGAACTTAAACAAATTAATATATCTCGGCGTTTAGAAAAGATGAAAGAATCTTCCACTTTGAAGAATGCATCTTCATATGGAGTAATTAATATTGTGGAGGAGGTTAACGTTGAATCTTCTAATAAAGACGAGGGGCTGAAGAAAGCTGATAAATTATTCCAGCAAATTCTCAATGTATTCTCTCTAGAAGAAACTAACTTTAGCAGTTCTTCGAAAAGAATGCGAGAAAATTTAGATCCGGTCACACTTTTGAAAAGTTTAACAAGAAGTTCAACCTCAAATCCTAGCAAGTGTAATAGTAGTTCTTCGAGTTTTTACAATTATATTTTTGCGGATGGTAAACCTGATGAGTAAGTAATATATGATTTTATTTTATTTCAACAGTTTTTTTCCTAATCTATTTGTTTCTTTTCTTAGCAAATAATATCATCTTGCAACAAGATTTATGTGAGAAGGGCTGAGATGAAGTCCTTTGCCCTAGGAAGGAGAATTAAAGATGGGGTATGTAGATAGTATATTTTTTTCTTAGATGCCATCTATGTTTACTTCCATGTCATCGCTGATTTTTAATAAGATACTCAGATTGTAACCCTTGTCTCTGCTCTTCTCACCGCGGAGGAACGGATAAGAACTGACAATAAAGCTAATGTATGGTATTTACCAATAATGTTAACCGTGAGTGAGCATTTTATTCTTTAATGATTATGCATTAAAAATTTTCTCGTTTATTTGTCGTTCGTAATGTATTAATTAATGTGTATGTAGAGAGCAACATTACCTCCATCTTACAAACAACTTGATAAAATATGGAAGAAGAACAAATATTTTCAGGATTATATGGGATCTTTAAGCATTTGTAACGAGGTATTAATCTATTTCTGTTTAAATTTTAATTCCAATTTTCTAAAAATTGATTTTTTTTTACCTAATTAATTCTGATTCAGATATACATACCCATTCTTTTGTTGGACCACTATACTCTTTCAAGAGTTATGGTTAAAACAAAGACCGTTGAAGTTTGGGACACCCTTGCATCTACAGATGAGACGATTTATAACATAGCAGTCATAAAGAAATAGTAAGCTCATATTCATAAATTTTTATGAATTGCGTACTAGATTCACGGTATACTAATACATATTGTATTCTGGTAATTGTAGCTTTCAAATTTGGATCTCTTTCTCGATGAGAAGATTTTGAAGTTGGGAGATGCTAGGTTAAACTTTTCTACTTTCTCCATAATCCGTCATCCTTATGTAACCCGCCAAGACAATACATTTGATTATGGTATTTTTGTAATTTTATTCATGAAAGACGGATGTAGTTTGAACTCCCGTTCTTTCAATGTAGGTCTGAAAATATGTCGTCAAATACTTACACTTTTAGAGCAATATTTTTGATGTTATATTTTTTATATACAGTTTGATTCGGAAAAGGAAAGGTACAAAGTTGTTGCATGGATTGCATCTTCAGAGCACAATGAAGAAGAATCCAAATTGTGCAACAATATAATTAAGCAGCAAAGGTCGAAAGGTGTAAAACCGATAATTTTTTGTTCTAATTATATTTTCAATTAAATGGATAATTTGTTTGCTAAATTATTATTATTATCATTATTAATTGATAATTTAGGAAAATCGTATTTTTAGAAAAATTATTATTCATGGAATTTTTTTTTGGCCTGACCCGTCCTAAACCCATCTCGAATCCATTTTCGAAACCGAACCCAAACTCGGTTTTTATTTTAAAGATTATTTATAATTATAACCAGATTAGTTTTAATAAATGAAATTAGATTTATAAAAATTCAACTCTTAAACTCACTCTCTCTCTCTCATTTAACAAACACAGCCGACCATTCCTTTCTTTTCCGTTCCCGAATGCCCGCCGGCCGACCTCTCCTCTTCCGAAACTGCCGAGACCTCTCCTTTCTCCTCCCGTAACCCCCAGATCCTCACCCTTATATAACTCATCTTCTTCTCCACTCTCCATGACTCCCCTCATCCAAACCCATTTTCCAAAATCCCTCGCCCTAACCCGAATCCGGCCGCCCAAGATCCCGCCGGCTCCGCCCAAGCCCGACGACCCCCCTGCACGGCGACCCTCCTCTGCCTTCCTTAGGCGCCAGCCTCCCCGCGGCCCCAGGCCAACCGCCCAGCCACCTCACCAGACCCAGCGGCCTTCCGTCGTTGCTGTTCCTGTTCGCAGCCTCACCGCGAGCCTCGATTCGGCTGCCCGTACCCAGTGTTCTAAAAATCGGCCTAGACGGCCGCCTAGGCGGCGCTTAGGCGCTAGACGGCCGCCCGCCGCACCGAAAACCCCCTAGGCGGTTTCGGTCTAGGCGGCCCCTAGGCGGCGCTAGGCGGCCCTAGGTGGCCCCTAGGCGGCCCCTAGGCGGCCAAATTTTTTTAAAAATTCAAAATTCAAAAAAAAAAAAAAAAAAAATTGAAACAAAAATACATACTTACCTGCAGCCGTCGCCGCCGTCGTCGCCGCCGCCGCCGCCGTCGTCGTCGCCGCCGCCGCCGCCATCGTCGTCGCCGTCGTAGTCGCCGGCGGCTGCTGCTTCTGCTGTTGCTGGTGGTGGTGGTGGCTGCTGCTGTTGGTGGTGGTGGTGGTGGTGGTGGTGGTGGTTGTGGGAGGGGAGGAGGAGAGGGGAGCGGAGGAGGAGAGGAGGAGGAGGAGGAGATGAGAGGGGAGGTGGTGGGAGGGGTGGAGGAGAGGGGATGGGAGGGGAGGAGGAGGAGCGGAGGGGAGAGGGAGGAACCCTAACCCCCCTTCTTCTGCTGCTGCTGCTGCTGCTTATGTTCTCTCTCTCATCCCCCCCCTCACACACATATATATACATACGTATAAAAAAAAAAAAAAAAAAAAAAAAAAAAAAAAAAAAATCGGCGCCTAGGCGGCGCCTAGGCGCCGTCTAGGCGCCCTAGGCGCTAGTCGGCCCTCCGCCGCACCGACTCCGCCTAGCGATTTGTACAACATTGCCCGTAACCTGATCCTCTGTCCGCAGCACCTTGCGGGTCCCGATTCACTTCCCGTGGCTGCGTTCGTGCTATTGCAGCGCTGTTCGCATGTTCTGGATTATTATGAGTTTGCAGGATTTTGATTTCTTCCCTAATTTTTACCTGAGAGCTCTAACCGAGTATCCGAGGTATATTTTTCTGTGTCCCTGTGTCCTTCCAATAGAGTCGACGATGACACGGTTTCGATCCCGCTATGGGATTCGATTGTTGATGTTTGGTTCTAATTTCTAAATCAGAATTTGTTCGTTGCGTTTCCGATTTAATTTCGAAATTTATGCTGTGAATTTTGGGTTTCGTATTCTGGTTCCTATTCGGATTTGGTTATGATATTTTCGACTTCGATTTGGAATAGTCGAGCTTATTTTCGATTTCGAGTTCGATAGATTATGAGTTCGGATTCTCAGATTTGGAAATTTAAGCTCTGTTGATTCATTTTTATATATATATGGCTTGGAGATGGATTTTGGGTATATATTTTTGGTGTTGGCGTTATTCCTGGTTTGGAATATTTTGGTTGTTATTTTTTCCATTATTGGGTTATCCCGATTATAAAGGAGATGTTGTCCGATTTTTCTAAAATATTTTCAAAACCTTTCGATTTATTTCTTGCGTTCGACTACAGCCCTTTGACAGGTATTGGTCGGCTTTCGGATAATACTGTGGGTCCTAGCGAAATGCAAACGAAACCAAAATTTTGGACGTTGAGGCATAAGCTAGAATGCTACATAACATTTTGGACCAAGTCTGAGACTTACCATATTTTTATATTTTAAACTAAATAATTATTTTAGAACGTGTTACTGGCCAATAGTATTTTGGTACAGGGCCTCGGCCTGCTGAATGGATTGCTTCCCAGCGTTCAGAGTTGTCACTGCCACTTTTCTAGCTTGAGGGTATTTTGGTCATTTTTTAAAAATTTGGAATTATTAGTATTAATTATATTTATTAGGATTTTTAAGTGATTTTTTCGTATTTTTGATTTGGTGATATTCTAGGCTTTGACTAGTGTTGACTTTGGTGACTGTCCTAGAGGCTAACCTAGGTCATGACTATTTGGTTAGGTTAGGAAACCCTAGCTTGACCTAAGTTAGTGTTTTCGAACCTATTAGAATTATTTTGGGGAATTTAGGATTTAAATTGAATATGAAATGGCTTGTGGTTTCACAAGTCATAACTTGTGATTTAGCCTTGGAGGCCTAACCAAACACTAGTGCAACCTAACCCTAGCCCATTCCAGCCCATGGCCGGCCACACTTAAGTCATTCTCCCTCTATTTAATGCTCCTAGAAATTAGGACTAGCCTCCTTTGAAATATTTACAAAGTTTTGGAAAGAGGTGAGTCTCCATCTTCTTTAATTTATAGAAATTCCTATTTCATTCCTTTTTCCCCCAAATCAATTGCAATAGGACCTAAAATTATTGTATTTGCTGTTGGTATTGAGTAATTTCAGGGAAGAAACAATTTGGGAGAGTTTTGGTGATTTGAGGATCCTCTCATTTGGGGCTTTTTGTTACATTGCAAATCCCTAGGTAATATTCTAATTCCTTCCATGTAATTGCTGTTTTATTGCATATTTAGGAAGCCCTAGGCCTAACCTAACTGTAGGACTAGCTAACCCTAGGTTTTGAGTCCTATACGTGTCCGTATCGGACACGTATCAGTTCATGACTGTAGGTGTTTGACGAAATGCCCCAAAGGGCATTTCGATCTAATTTTGGGAATGTAACTGAATAGAAAATTAGGTTTTAACCTTGCTTAGGGGTTTCTTGTGTTCTGAGCACATTTTGGTCTGGTGTCGTGTCGTATCGGACACACGGACATGCGGTTGCATGTGCGCGTGCGCAGGCAGTTTCCTTGCCCTGCTGCTCGGGGATGTTTGTACTGTGCACACGACACTAGGACAAGTGTAACTTGACACACGTGTTGTATCCATGACTGACACGAGATTCCTGGAGTGACACGAACCCTCGTGTCGTGTCGGACACGGTGTCGTGCGTGCATGGATAATGCACTGTGCGTGCACAGTACTGTGTTTTGGTTCCCAGAGTTTAATTCAGTTTTAATTAGTTTAAATTATGTTTTAACTTGCTAAATAGATCCTAATTATGATGTATAATATATATTAGATTAATTTACATGTTAATTTAGGTTTAATGTGGAAACATGGTTTCGAATTGGGTTAAATGGCATGATAGCTGATACTGTCCTGATACCTGAGTTCAGAAATTTTCCTAAATTTTAATTCCCTGATTTGAATGATGTTTCTCACTGATTAATATTCTTCCACATGTTGTAATTCATGTTTACTTAAGTTTTTACATTCGAATTTGGGCTTTTGGTGTGTTTATGAGAATTGACATATGTGTTAGGTTCGAATGTTATTGAACTAACGGCAAAAACCTGAGAATTGTTCTCTAAATTATCCTGAATTGATTTCCTTTCCCTGTAAAGCTGAGATAAAATGAATGTTTAATTCATGATTAACTGTCAATGTTGATTTCTTTTGGTCTGTCAAAACTGGAATTGATTTCCATTTCTTTTCACTGTTTTCATTCCTAAAACCTGAACTATTTTTCCTATACCTGAGTATTTCATTCCTAAAAGAACTGAAGTGAACTGATTTGTCATTGGGACTGAGTTTGATGGTTTATTTCCTAAAACTGAGATTTGTTTTTCCTATTAAACTGAGCTTTGTGTTCCTTAATGAACCTGAGATTCTTCATTTCCAACTTAACTGAGTATTCATTCCTAACCTGAGATTGTAATCTCTGAATAGCCTTTCCTGAGGATTGATCCTCTTAAAATAGGCTTAGCTAATTTCCTGTTCCTTAACTTTAACTGAGATGAATTCTCTGAATTTGTTGAACTGTTTCCCAGACCTGAAATTATGCTTCTTAACCAAACTGAAATAGAATTGACTTGTTCATTGGTTAGTTAAAATTGAATGTCCATTTCAGTCTTAATATACTGAAATGATTGATTCCATGAATTCTCTTTGTATACACTGTTTTGTAATAAGTTTCATGTTTGTTTCACACACACTGTTCTCACAATGCACCCACTGTTTTCTTCTAACTGTTTTACTGATTTCCTTCCTTTTCGAAATGGTATTAAACCTGAGTTGAATCTCTGAATGCATTCACTGTTCATTCCCTGTTACACACATTATCCTAGATAACCTGTCAACTTCCTATTTCCAGATTTCTTATGGTTTGTTGGTTCACTATTTCTAATGTCACAGATTCCTGTAAACCTGTGGTTCAGATTTTATACACACACACACCCTCATGCCATGTATCACACACACACACAAGTTCATACCTATGTATCACTCACTCTCTTGACACCCTCACTCTTTTACACACATGTCTCTTGTATTCCACACACTTACACACTTGACACATGAGCACATGTGTCCTCCCTTTCTCTATACATATATATATATATATATATATATATATATATATATATATATATATATATATATATATATATATATATATATATATGTACTTGAGATATATATACATAGGTATCATATATAATATATCAATGTGTGTGTATCAATATATATTTGGCATATAATGTATGTGTGATATGTATATAGGTAGCCTATATGCTAGTATACTTCTATATTAGATTATAATATATCAATAAGTGTATTATTTTAGATAGAGATTTTGTCATGTGTTATGTGAGTATGGATTGGTTCATAGGCATTGTATAGCCTATGGCCTATGGGTGGCTTGAATGTTAGTATGGAGTCTAGATTAGACTTGTTTAGTCTTGTTAGACCTAGAATGGACTAGTTAGACTAGTATAGACTTGTTTGACTTAGGTTTGACCTAGATTGACCTAGATTAATGTAGAATGCAATGTAGTGCATCTTATTACCATTCTGGACTTGTTGTGACTTGTGCTGTTCTAATAGGAGCCAGACACCACTCCTTGGACAGTATATATTCTCCAGATTCTCAGGATACAGGCGTGTACATTCTCTGATCATTTCATATCCTGCATTAGGAGTATTTTCCTGCTTTATATTACTTTACATGATGCTGGCACGTTGGAAACACGGATTAGTACTATATGGATCTTGTTGTGCGATGTTATCCCCTTAGCAGATACATCGAATATTCGTGTTCGTGTACTTTATCGTGAGCATCGTGTACTCCTTGTATTCGTGACATTCGTGTACAAATCGTGTGAAATCATGTATATTCATGTATTCACATGATCTACGTGTACGACTATATTTCGTGTACAATAACATAACTTAACTAGATCCTTGTGTATTGATTGGGGCGGGGGAGTAGAAGTGGTTATGTATTCAATCCAGTAGATTACTCATGTACAACCTCTGTAGATTACTCGTGTACAACATCGTGCCGTTTATATAACCATCTTGTGCTCTAAATCACTAGCACTGTTAGTTCTCTATATACTATAGCTATTTACTTACAGTCTCTCTCTTTTTATTATATTATTCTTTCAGTATCTTGTATCTTACTCTCTAGCATGATTATATATCCTGACCTGCTATGATTTGTTGAGATGTACTGTGCTCGCTCCTGTCCTGACTGGACCTGTTGAAAATTTTACAGAGGACGAGGCTGAGGCGTTCTGCCCTACCTACTACGGTGCTACATTAGATGAGTGCCTGGACTTGGACCAGCAGCAGGATCCACTAGCAGTAGATGACACTCCCTTAGATTTGGATGTCTTTACTTTTCTGGATCACTGTATATAGATTCTGAGATACTTTGGGATATGTACTTATTTTAGATACTTAGAATTCTGGATGTATCTCTGTGGTTTATTCTATTCTGGATATTATCTATCATTCTATCCATCTTTATCCTATTCTAACTTAGTTGTGATTGAGATATATTCTGTTATGTCACCCCCATTCGGGGAGTATAACTGCTTATTACCTTAAACTGATAGATGTTGTGACCTAGGACAGCGTTCTACCGCCGACCTGCGGCGTAGGCTGGAAGTACCCACGTCTCGTGCCCTTACTCTAGGGTGCGGGTCATGACACGTTTTTAGTGGTGACCCATGCAGGTCTAGGTTGGAAATGTAGGGTATTCGAACTAGAATATCGCTGCAGCCTGCAGTAGGAATTAGTATATTTTTGAAGGTACTCAATCACACTAGGAAAACTCCTTATCAGATTTCGTATATCTACTTTGCTGCTTATTGTCTTCCTTAGAATTTTAAACTATCCTCCTTTGATATTTCGATTCATTTTCAATAATTGTTTCTTGTTTGAGCTATGTCTCCAGGATGGTTGAGACGAGATCGCATTGCCTTGGACTGGAAGACGCTGGAGAGGGGTCTAGTACCTCTCGACCTCAGCAGCAGCCAGCTCCCGGTGCTACAGGGCCAGTACAGCCCTCAGGAGTCGGTGTTTATGCCACTTTTGGAGGAGCACCTCCACCAGTCAGGAGACCGAGCATTGTGATTCCTGAGATCCTTCTACCGCAGCAGCCTCTGCCTGCGGGGATGGTAGATGCTGCACATCTTTTATCTTTCGTAGAGAGGATTCTGGAGTCCCACCAGCAGCAGCAAACGAGGCAGACTATAGATTTTTGTCAGGGGATCGATGAGGCACACCAGTTGGTTCGCACTACAGTCGAGATGATTACAGCTCAGGGGATCCAGCAGCAGCCCCATCGGAGGGAGAAGGACATACAAGACTTCCAGAAGATGCACCCTCGGGAGTTTTTCGGTACAGAGGGCATCCACTATGCCGATGATTGGATAGAGCATATCGAGGAGATCTTCAGGCTGGCAGAGATACCAGCTCAACTCCAGATCGAGGCGGCGGGCAGTCAGATGCAGGACTTGGCCCGTGCGTGGTATCAGACAGATCCCAGGGTGGAAGTTGAGGGCCAGACTTGGGCCCAGTTCAAGGAGCTGTTTAAGGAGCAGTTCTTTCCTGATGTGGCCTTGGAAGGTATCGAGGATCAGTTCGAGGGTCTGGTTCAGGGGAACCAGACGGTAGCTGAGTATGCTGCGGAGTTTTGTAGACTGGCCCATTTTATAGATGACTTGACCGAGAAGACGAAGGCGAGGAAGTTTCGTCGAGGCTTGATTAGATAGGTTCGGTCGCTGAATAAGAGCGACCGGAACGCTACATTTGCTGAGATATTTTTGGGGCTATGGCGGCGGAAGACGACCTAGGGCTGAAGCAAAAGAGGGGTCGTGACTTCCAGGGTGGTAGCAGCAGTCAGGGGCAGGCCAAGAGGCCTCACTTCCAGCAGCACTTTCAGCAGCAGAGGCCATTTCAGCAGTATCAGCAGCAGCACCAGCATCAGGGTTGTACACCTTTTCAGCAGGTGCAGCACCAGCAGCAGAGAGGGCAGCAGGCACCCAGGCAGCCGGCTATTAGTTGTACTTTCTGCAAGAAGCCTGGGCACAAGTGGGAGGAGTACAGGAAGAGACTTGGCAGATGCTTGATGTGTGGATCAGCGGACGACCAGATGCAAGAGTGTCCAGTTGCGTCGATGCGTCCGATACCAGGAGGAGTTGGGGCAGCCAAGGCAGCAGCAGGCCAGCAGAGGGGACCAGCCCTACAGACCCAGCAGCAGAGGTTCCAGCAGCACCAACAGCAGGCACGAGGTGGACAGCAGGGGCGAGCTTTCGCTATGGCGGTTGAGGATGCAGAGGCTATCGGAGAGCTGATAGCAGGTTCGGTTCTTCTCGACACCCTTCCAACATTTGCACTCTTTGATTCCGGGGCTTCCTACAGCTTTGTGTCAGTATCGTATGCTACTAGACACTGTCTGGTTTCTGAACCATTGTCTAGGACCTGCAAGATCACAACCGGGGGTGGGGTCATCCTCGTTAGTGATGTTTGCAGAGGGCGGAGCATCATATTGGGAGGCCGAGAGTTGGGAGTGAGTCTACTCGTCATGCCACTACCGAACTACGATATTATATTAGGTATGGACTAGCTGAGTAGACACCACGCCCATATTGATTGCCGAAGGGGTAGAGTTTTATTTAGGGCGCCAGGAGAGCCAGAGTTTGAGTACACCCGGCAGCAGGCAGAGCAGGACAGTGGAGTCTTCTGTGGAGCCTCAGTTGAGGAGCAGATGGCTCCGCATTCCTTGATCGCAGAGTTTATGGACGTATTTCCAGAGGAGTTGCCAGGGCTTCCATCGGACAGGGATGTAGAGTTCTCGATAGACTTGGTTTTGGGCACGGAACCGATTTTTTAGCATGTCTATCGAGTGAACAACAGTGAATTGGTGGAGCTGAAGAAGCTGGTGGATGAGCTGCAGGACAAGGGCTTCATCCGATCGAGTTCTTCACCTTGGGGTACACCGGTACTCTTTGTACCCAAGAAGGATGGGTCGGTATGGATGTGTATCGACTACAGGGCACTTAACAACCTGACGATTAAGAACAGATACCCACTGCCGCGGATCGATGATCTCTTTGATCAGTTGAGCGGAGCTCGGGTGTTCTCCAAGATTGATTTAAAGTCAGGTTATCACCAGGTGAAGGTGAAAAGGGAGGATATTCCCAAGACCGCTTTCAGGACGCGGTACGGGCAGTTTGAGTTTCTGGTTATACCATTTGGGCTGACCAATGCACCAGCAGTGTTTATGAACCTTATGAACAAGGTGTTCCACCAGTACTTGGACAAGTTCGTGGTGGTATTCATTGATGATATCCTGGTGTATTCGAAGACAAAGGAGGAGCACGAGGAGCACTTGAGAGTGGTGGTGGAGACACTCAGGAGAGAGAGGCTGTACGGTAAGCTCTCGAAGTGCGAGTTCTTTCTAGACAGAGTAGACTTCTTGGGTCATGTGGTGACTGGAGATGGTATCTCAGTGGACTCGAAGAAGATCACAGCAGTTGAGGCTTGGACATCGCCGACTTCAGTGGTAAAGATCAGGAGTTTCCTGGGGCTGGCAGGATATTATAGGAGATTTGTGCAGGATTTCTCCCGGGTTGCAGAACCGTTGACTCGGTTGACCCGGAAGGATACTGAGTTTGTTTGGGCAGAGGAGTGTCAGGCAGCTTTTGATGAGTTGAAGAAGCGGCTTACGATAGCTCCGATTCTGACATTGCCTTCATGATCAGGTGGATTCACTATTTATAGTGATGCTTCAGGGAAGGGACTGGGTTGTGTCTTGCAGCAGCATGAGAAGGTGATTGCCTATGCTTCCAAGCAATTACGTCCCCATGAGAAAAACTATCCTACCCATGACCTGGAGCTGGCAGCGGTGATTTTTGTTCTGAAGTTATGGAAGCACTATCTGTATGGCGAGAGGGTGGAGATTTTCATATACTATAAGAGTTTGAAGTATGTGTTTACACAGAAAGAGCTCAACATGAGGCAGCGCAGATGGCTAGAATTGATGAAGGACTTTGACATCTCACTTCAGTATCACCCAGGAAAGGCCAACGTGGTTGCCGATGCCTTGAGAAGGTATCCGACAGCCATGTGTTTGACTATGGATCGGCACTTGCTTGCAGATTTGGAGAGCCTTGGGATTGAGGTGATTGTGCCCGGGGTGCAGATGCAGTTATGGGGCCTTCAGATACAGTCGGACTTGATGGAGAGGATCAAGGCGATGCAGTTCGAGGATGTGGCTCTGCGGTGTATCCGAGAGCAGGTTCGTACAGGGTTGGTAGATGGCGAGTTTTCACTTGCAGAGAATGGTGCCTTGAGGCACGGTTCCAGGTTATGTGTGCCTAGCGGGGAGCTCAGGAAGCAGATCATGCAGGAGGCTCACAGATCGCAGTACTCTATACATCCTGGTGCCAACAAGATGTACAGGGATCTGCGAGAGCATGTCTGGTGGTACGGGTTGAAGTGTGAAGTAGCTTGTTTCGTAGTTAGATGCTTGGTCTGTCAGCAGGTCAAGGCAGAGATGCAGAGGCCCGGAGGATTATTGCAGCCGTTGCCCATTCCAGAGTGGAAGTAGGAACATATCACCATGGATTTTGTATCTGGGTTGCCGCGTACACCAGGAGGGAAAGACGCAATTTGGGTCATCGTCGACAGGTTGACCAAATCGGCCTACTTCTTGCCATTCAAGGTGGGTACGTCTACAAAGAGGCTTGCGGAGTTATATATGAGGCAGATAGTCAGGATTCATGGAGTTTCCGTCAGCATTATCTCAGATCGGGATAGTCGCTTTACTTCCCATTTCTGGAGGAGTCTGCAGACTAGTTTGGGCACTCAGCTCAAGTTTAGTACTGCATACGACCCCTAGACGGACGGACAGTCAGAGAGGACTATTCAGACCCTTGAGGACATGTTGCGGACGTGTGTCCTGGATTTTGGAGGTTCCTGGAAGGATCATCTACATTTGGTGGAGTTTGCTTACAACAACAGTTATCAGGCCAGCATTGAGATGTCACCGTTTGAGGCTCTGTACGGGCGTAGGTGTCGTATACCCTTATCTTGGGATGATGTTAGAGAGCGAGCTTTACTGGGACCAGAGATGGTTGTTGACGCCGCCGAGAAGGTGAAGCTCATCAGGGACAGACTTCGTGTGGCGTAGGACAGACATCGACACTGGGCCGATAGCCACCGGAGGCCGTTGGAGTTTGAGGTACAGATTTAGAAATAGAATTAGAAGTAGGTTGTATTTTGTTTTGTTTGATTGATCGTGTTTGATTTTTAGTAACTTGAGACCTTGCTTGTGATTAGGTTGGAGACGTGGTTTTTCTGCGGATATCTCTGACTCGTGGTACGATACATTTTGGTGAAGGTGGAAAGCTTAGCCCACGCTTCATCGGCCCTTTCATTATCAGCGGGAGAGTCGGTGACGTGGCATACAGGCTAGACTTGCCACCTGCACTAGTGGGAGTTCACAACGTATTCTACGTATCACAGTTGAGACGGTACGTAGCTGACCCTAGCCATGTGCTCGATCATTCGGAGATTGAGGTTGGACCTACTCTCAGTTATCCAGAGCAGCCTGTGGAGATTCTGGATCGCCGGAAGAAGGTCCTGAGGAACCAGGTGATATCCATGGTACGCGTCGCATGGAGGCATCATTCTCCAGGAGAGTCTACCTGGGAGCGGGAGGATGAGATGTGCGAGCGGTACCCCTATCTTTTTGGACCTTGAGGTATACTTTTCTATCCTTCTCAGCTGTTAGTTTCGCCTTTAATTTCGAGGACAAAATTATTTTAAGGGGGGTAGATTTGTCACTGCCACTTTTCTAGCTTGAGGGTATTTTGGTCATTTTTTAAAATTTTGGAATTAATTTGGAATTATTAGTATTAATTATATTTATTAGTATTTTTAAGTGATTTTTTTAGTATTTTTGATTTGGTGATATTCTTGGCTTTGACTAGTGTTGACTTTGGTGACTGTCCTAGAGGCTAACCTAGGTCATGACTATTTGGTTAGGTTAGGAAACCCTAGCTTGACCTAAGTTAGTGTTTTCGAACCTATTAGAATTATTTTGGAGAATTTAGGATTTAAATTGAATATGAAATGGCTTGTGGTTTCACAAGTCATGACTTGTGATTTAGCCTTGGAGGCCTAACCAAACACTAGTGCAACCTAACCCTAGCCCATTCCAGCCCATGGCCGGCCACACTTAAGTCATTCTCCCTCTATTTAATGCTCCTAGAAATTAGGGCTAGCCTCCTTTGAAATATTTACAAAGTTTTAGAAAGAGGTGAGTCTCCATCTTCTTTAATTTATAGAAATTCCTACTTCATTCCTTTTTCCCCAAACCAATTGCAATAGGACCTAAAATTATTGTATTTGCTGTTGGTATTGAGTAATTTCAGGGAAGAAACAATTTGGGAGAGTTTTGGTGATTTGAGGATCCTCTCATTTGGGGCTTTTTGTTACATTGCAAATCCCTAGGTAATATTCTAATTCCTTCCATGTAATTGCTGTTTTATTGCATATTTAGGAAGCCCTAGGCCTAACCTAACTGTAGGACTAGCTAACCCTAGGTTTTGAGTCCTATACGTGTTCGTATCGGACACGTATCAGTTCATGACTGTAGGTGTTTGACGAAATGCCCCAAAGGGCATTTCGATCTAATTTTGGGAATGTAACTGAATAGAAAATTAGGTTTTAACCTTGCTTAGGGGTTTCTTGTGTTCTGAGCACATTTTGGTCTGGTGTCGTGTCGTATCGGACACACGGACATGCGGTTGCATGTGCGCGTGCGCAGGCAGTTTCCTTGCCCTGCTGCTCGGGGATGTTTGTACTGTGCACACGACACTAGGACACGTGTAACTTGACACACGTGTTGTATCCATGACTGACACGAGATTCCTGGAGTGACACGAACCCTCGTGTCGTGTCGGACACGGTGTCGTGCGTGCATGGATAATGCACTGTGTGTGCACAGTACTGTGTTTTGGTTCCCAGAGTTTAATTCAGTTTTAATTAGTTTAAATTATGTTTTAACTTGCTAAATAGATCCTAATTATGATGTATAATATATATTAGATTAATTTACATGTTAATTTAGGTTTAATGTGGAAACATGGTTTCGAATTGGGTTAAATGGCATGATAGCTGATACTGTCCTGATACCTGAGTTCAGAAATTTTCCTAAATTTTAATTCCCTGATTTGAATGATGTTTCTCACTGATTAATATTCTCCCACATGTTGTAATTCATGTTTACTTAAGTTTTTACATTCGAATTTGGGCTTTTGGTGTGTTAATGAGAATTGACATATGTGTTGGGTTCGAATGTTATTGAACTAATGGCAAAAACCTGAGAATTGTTCTCTAAATTATCTTGAATTGATTTCCTTTCCCTGTAAAGCTGAGATAAAATGAATGTTTAATTCATGATTAACTGTCAATGTTGATTTCTTTTGGTCTGTCAAAACTGGAATCGATTTCCATTTCTTTTCACTGTTTTCATTCCTAAAACCTGAACTATTTTTCCTATACCTGAGTATTTCGTTCCTAAAAGAACTGAAGTGAACTGATTTGTTATTGGGACTGATTTTGATGGTTTATTTCCTAAAACTGAGATTTGTTTTTCCTATTAAACTGAGCTTTGTGTTCCTTAATGAACCTGAGATTCTTCATTTCCAACTTTACTGAGTATTCATTTCTAACCTGAGATTGTAATCTATGAATAGCCTTTCCTGAGGATTGATCCACTTAAAATAGGCTTAGCTAATTTCCTGTTCCTTAACTTTAACTGAGATGAATTCTCTGAATTTGTTGAACTGTTTCCCTGACCTGAAATTATGCTTCTTAACCAAACTGAAATAGAATTGACTTGTTCATTGGTTAGTTAAAATTGAATGTCCATTTCAGTCTTAATATACTGAAATGATTGATTCCCTGAATTCTCTTTGTATACACTGTTTTGTAATAAGTTTTCTGTTTGTTTCACACACACTGTTCTCACAATGCACCCACTGTTTTCTTCTAACTGTTTTACTGATTTCCTTCCTTTTCGAAATGCTATTAAACCTGAGTTGAATCTCTGAATGCATTCACTGTTTATTCCCTGTTACACACATTTTCCTAGATAACCTGTCAACTGCCTATTTCCAGATTTTTATGGTTTGTTGGTTCACTATTTCTAATGTCACAGATTTCTGTAAACCTGAGGTTCAGATTTCATACACACACACACCCACATGCCATGTATCACACACACACAAGTTCATACCTATGTATCACTCACTCTCTTGACACCCTCACTCTTTCACACACATGTCTCTTGTATTCCACACACTTACACACTGGACACATGAGCACATGTGTCCTCCCTTTCTCCATATATATATATATATATATATATATATATATATATATATATATATATATATATATTACTGAAAAGGAAATGCCATTAAAAACAAACCGAACAGAACAGAACAGGGCGGGTCCCACAGGCGGTCCCCGCAAGCAAAATTCAAAAAACACAAAATACAAATACGCAAAGGAGGGCGGGGAGGAAACACGCGTCCCGAGGATCACGTGGACCGACAGGCGACATGGGGGGCACGTGTCGGTCCACGCGCGGGAACCGAGGGCGCTCGAATCGACGTGCGGGTCCCGAGAAGGCAGAGGCGGGGCCCGAGGAGCCTCGGGGTCCGGTGGGCACCGCCTGAGGGCGCACCACAGTGCGTCGGCGACGGCAGTGGAAGTGGACGGCGGCGGGGGCTGGAGAGACGAGGAGGACACGGCGGAGGGCCGCCGGGGAGGGTCCTGGCGCCGACGAGAGCCACGGAGGTGGCGAGAGCCTCTGGAAGCGGCCACGAGGGTCCTGAGGCCGGGGGCGCCGGCGAGAGCCACTGTAGGCGGAGGGGACCGGAGGGGAAAACCACTACGGCAGCTCGGGGCTACACCGGGGGGAAGTTCGAGAGAGGGAGAAGGGGGCTCGGGGAGGAGGAGGGGGCGGATCAGCCCCAGGGGGGCCATGGCCGGGGGGGAGCCCAGCAACCGAGCGGAGACGAGAAGGGGTAGGGGGAGGCGAGGGGATCCCAGCGGCCGAGATAGGAGCAAGGAGGTCCGTCCAGAGGGGGTCCAGACAGGGAAGGGGGCAGGGAGGGAAGCGGCCTTCACCGGGGGAGCGGCCGTAGGGGGAGAGAGCTGAACCGCGGGGGGCACGTAGGGCGGGAGCGGCCGGAGGGGGGGAGCCGCTGCAACCGGAACGACGAGGTAGGGGCGCCGCCATCGCGGGCGCTAGGGGTGGCGACTCGCCTCGATAGAGAGTAGGACCGCCTCCGCGTGGGGGTTGGCGGGGACCCATAGCAGCCCCGCGTAGGTCGGGTGTTGCCAGTAAGCGCCGGCCGGGGACAAGGGCGACGGAGAGGAGGCGGGGACAGAGGGGTCTGCCGGGAGGGGGCCTCCGCCACGGCGGAGGGAAGCACGGAGGGCGGAGGCGCGGAGAGGGAGCCCGCGGCCGAGGCGGAAGGGAGCGCGGCGGGGGGATCTCCGGGGGAGTGGCTGCCGCCGGAAAGGCGCACGCTAGGGATGGAGGATCCGGAGGAGGTGGGCCAAGCGGGGCGGAGCTGGACCCTCCCTGTTCGCGGGGGACAAGAGTCTCGGGGACGCCGAGAGTAGAAGAGGGTGGAGGATCCGGCGCAGGCGTGGGTGACACGGGGGAAGGGGCGGCGGCCAGGAAGTGTGGCGGGCCGGAAGAGGGCTGCGCGACCTGCCTGACTCCGAGGAAGGATGGCGGAGGTCCGAGGAGTGAGGGGGCCGAGGATGGTCGGAGGAACCGAGCGTGGTGCGGCCTTCGTCGCCGAGGCCGACGGCGGCGTCGGGGCGAGGAGAGGAAGGGGGAAGGGCCCCCGCACGACGGGCAAAAGCCGGTCGGGGACGAAGGGAGGCCGGGGTCGAAGGGATGGACCCGGCGGGAGGGGTGGCGCCCGGGGGTGGCTGGCCACCGGCCGTGGCCGGGAGGGGGAGGGGTCTCGAGGAGCGGGATCGCTCCGGAAGGGGGAAGCCAGACCCACATTCTTTTCTTATATATATATATATATATATATATATATATTTAATATATATATATATATATATATATATATATATATATATATATATATATATATATATATATATGTACTTGAGATATATATACATAGGTATCATATATAATATATCAATGTGTGTGTATCAATATATATATTTGGCATATAATGTATGTATGATATGTATATAGGTAGCCTATATGCTAGTATACTTCTATATTAGATTATAATATATCAACAAGTGTATTATTTTAGATAGAGATTTTGTCATGTGTTATGTGAGTATGGATTGGTTCATAGGCATGGTATAGCCTATGGCCTATGGGTGGCTTGAATGTTAGTATGGAGTCTAGATTAGACTTGTTTAGTCTTGTTAGACCTAGAATGGACTACTTAGACTAGTATATACTTGTTTGACTTAGGTTTGACCTAGATTCATGTAGAATGCATTGTAGTGCATCTTATTACCATTCTGGACTTGTTGTGACTTATGCTGTTCTAATAGGAGCCAGACACCACTCCTCGGACAGTATATATTCTCCAGATTCTCAGGATACAGGCGAGTATATTCTCTGATCATTTCATATCCTGCATTAGGAGTATTTTCCTGCTTTAGATTACTTTACATGATGCTGACACATTGGAAACACAGATTAGTACTATATGGATCTTGTTGTGCGATGTTATCCCCTTAGCGGATACATCGGGTATTCGTGTTTGTGTACTTTATCGTGAGCATCGTGTACTCCTTGTATTCGTGACATTCGTGTACAAATCGTATGAAATCGTATATATTCATGTATTCACATGATCTATGTGTACGACTGTATTTCGTGTACAATAACATAACTTAACTAGATCCTTGTGTATTGATTGGGGCAGGGGAGTAGAAGTGGTTATTATTCAATCCAGTAGAATACTCGTGTACAATCTCTGTAGATTACTCGTGTACAACATCGTGCCGTTTACATAACCATCTTGTGCTCTAAATCACTAGCACTGTTAGTTCTCTATATATTGTAGCTATTTACTTACAGTCTCTCTTTTTATCATGTTATTCTTTCAGTATCTTGTATCTTACTCTCTAGAATGATTATATATCCTGACCTGCTATGATTTATTGAGATGTACTGTTCTCGCTCATGTCCTGACTGGACCTGTTGAAAGTTTTCAGAGGACGAGGCTGAGGCGTTCTGCCCTACCTACTACGGTGCTACATTAGATAAGTGCCTGGACTTGGACCAGCAGTAGGATCCACTAGCAGTAGATGACACTCCCTTAGATTATGATGTCTTTACTTTTCTGGATCACTGTATATAGATTCTGAGATACTTTGGGATATGTACTTATTTTAGACACTTAGAATTCTGGATGTATCTCTGTGGTTTATTCTGTTCTGGATATTATCTACCATTCTGTCTATCTTTATCCTGTTCTACCTTAGTTGTGATTGAGATATATTCTGTTATGTCACCCCCATTCGGGGAGTATAACTGCTTATTACCTTAAACTGTTAGATGTTGTGACCTAGGACAGCGTTCTACCGTCGACACTGCGGCGTAGGCTGGACGTACCCACGTCTCGTGCCCTTACTCTAGGGTGCGGGTCGTGACAAGAGTTCACCTGTATTTTATTTAATTAATTTATGTAATAATTTGTAAGGGCATAAGCCCAGCTTTTATCTTTATTTCTGTGGTCCTGTATTTGTGTAGCGTAGCTTTTTAACTTTTTTTTTCTGGTTTTGTTGGTTTTGTCGTAGACGTGTAAAATATTAAATGCTTATTATTTTTGATATAGAAAATTTATAAGATTTTCTCACAATAAATAGATAGTAAAATTATAAGTTTGTAATTTAAACAAATTTACGTTTTTCTCATTTAAAAGAAAAGTCTAGTTTTAGATATATTACAAAATACAAAGTTTTGCCAAATAATCGGAAAATGTGAATTTTTCCAATAAATGTTAACTTGATTTTTATTTCGTTAAATTAATGATTATAAATCGCATCGATAAACGTGTTATAACATAAAACTTGACTAGGATAAATTTTAGAGATTGTAACTAGAACACCTAGATATGGTTCAAATATGTTTCTTAGAAGGTATTCTCAACTGTAGGATTTCGAGGATGAGTCTGAATCCTTCCTCGATATCGATTTCAAATCCAGTCATAAACCAAGGCAAGTACGGTTATGTTTGTTTTTTAATTTAATTAGTAATTGTAATATTGCAAGATTAAACCACATTGCTACATGGAACTCTCTCCTAGAGTATTGATTGTTATTGATTATGGGATTGGGGGAGTAGTGTAATGTTCTATGACCAATACCTTCATATTGCATAATTGTGCGAGCTTACTCCTTTTCACACGGGGATAAGCCGTATCGTATCATTAGGATACTATTGTACAACCCAAGCCGGTCATAAGCATTACATACTCAAATCACATTGTTCTCAATTATGGAAAATATTGTTCAAGTATTTTAAACTGTTTAAAATTATAAATTTCTAATTATTAGTTGAATTGTTAGATTTTTATAATTGTACTTTGCTCCTTTCCTGACTAGATTCCCCACCCCTAAAAGGTTCCATTGATGAAGCTGAGCTATTGATTAATAGCTATTACGATCCTGAGCTTTACCCAGCTGTGCTACCAGAGTCCCAATCGGACGATGTTGATCTCGGGGCTGATGAGCCAACTTTCTAGATGATGACATTTCCTTGCTAGTTTTATGTTTGAATTTAAAGACATTTTTATATTATCAGATGTATCAGATGAAACTTTTTGTTGGACAAAGTTTTAATATTCGTAATTTTAGAAGTTGTGACAAATATATTTTGTGTTGTTGTGATTACCTGCAATTGGATACAGCTTACTGCCGTCGTCTCACAACGGTGCAGGCTGGGCATGATCCGATTCGACCCAACAATTTGGGACCGGGTCGTGACATGTTTTTAGTGGTGGCCCATGCAGGTCTGATCAACAACTTAGGTAAACATATCTAGAAACATTTAGAATACTAGAACATTAATTTGTCACAACATAGGACCGAAATATATTATAAATAAATATTTTTGTCTGTTATAGACTGGTAGGCTACCTTGCTTATGTTTTGCAATCCTAAACCTTCCAGAGTATGGCCACAGACAAGACCAATACTGCTGGCAATGGGTTGTCATCACCCGATCACACTCCACCTCCTCAATCGAGACCGGATCCTACACCTCGACAGCTGACAGATCGTCCCCATATTGCACCAGCACCCCGTAGATTTTATACTACAACTCAAGTGCCAGATCCTATATCTTCTCGGACTGAACAGTAAGCCCCTGCGGTGGTGCCCGATCTAGCTGCCCCACCAGTGCCCGTGGACCCCACCGACCTCGTAGGCCGGTTACGAGGAGTACTTGAGGCATAGAAAACTCAAGCTGAAGCTCATCGCGAACAAACTACGATTATGAGAAAAGGCATGGAGAATGCCCACAATGTGGCAGTGGCTGTACTGGAGAGAGAAGAAGCAGCCCAATCTGAACCAAGGCCTGCTAAAGTTGGCAATATTGAAAAATTCAAGAAGTTGGGCCCTCGACCCTTCAAGGGAACCAAGGGAATTATCTATACTGACGAATGGCTCGACAGCATGGGGCGTCTCCTCAGCGTTGCTCGACTTCCATATGACCTTCAAGTGAAAGCTGTGGGACTCCAATTGCTAGATGTAGCAAGCACCTGGTATCGGAATGAACCCCGACTCCAGGACATACAGATTGACTGGAACACCTTCAAGAGGTTGTTCCGCAGGAAGTTCTTCCCAACATCAGATTTGCGGAAGATGGAAAGACAATTTCAGAATCTGAAGCAAGGGAACATGACAGTTGGTGAATATGCGGCAGAGTTTGGTCAACTTAGTCGCTTTGCCAAGAACTTGGTTGCTGACCCCGCCAATCATGCTGAAAGATTCAGGTATAGACTGAGGAAAGAGATTCGTACTCATGTGATCGCAGGCGGCGCCAAGACGTACGAGAGGATACTAATACGAGCTCAGGATATACAGAAGAGTCAGCCTGCTCGTTCAAAGAGGGAGTATTCTGGAACTAGTAACTTCCAGAGTAACCAGAAGAGGCCCAATCACAACAATGACAACAGGCCTTCTCACCACCACCAGCAACAGCATCAGGCGAGGACCAATAACAGAGTACCTCAGAAGTAGATCCCTATCTGTGATTTCTGTAAGAGGCCAGGGCATCAAGCAAACATCTACAGGAAAAGGCTAAGACACTGCCTAGTTTGTGGGTCTGCCACCCATCAAGTGAGGGACTGCCCTACGGCATTCAACCGGACTGGAACAATACCGTAGAAGGCTCCACTACCCACTCATCAACAACAGTTTGGACAACACCAACAGAAGACTGGGCGAGCTTTTGCCCTAGCAGCAGACGAACAAGAGCCAGAGCAGGAACCTACTGCTGATGTCATCACAGGTTCTATTTATGTGCATTCACATCTTGCTTTAGTATTATTTGATTCGGGTGCATCACACAGTTTTATAGCAATAAAATTCATCTCTGCATACCTCATAGTTACTGGATTTAGCAAGAAGATATGTAGAGTTATGACTGGTGGTGGACCCATACCCATCACTGAGACCTGTAACTGCCCTATAACTATATCAGGACACAATTTCTTAGCACCCTTATAACTTGTGATGCCCTTACCTAACTATGATGTAGTCCTAGGAATGGACTGGTTAGGTAAGCAGCATGTGCTGATAGATTATCACAGAGGATGTGTAGTCTTCAGCCCACCTGGAGAGCCAGAGTTTGAAATCTCTCGAGCTCCAGAAGATATGGAGGGTATTACCTACTCCTCTATCACCGAAGAACCCGGACCTCCTCATCCTATCATAGCGGAATTCATAGACGTCTTTCCTGATAGTCTTCCAGGATTACTCCCGGATCGAGATGTAGAATTCACCATCGACCTAGTTTTCGGCTCTACCCCTATTTCTCGGGGATGCTACAGAGTCAACCCTAAGGAGGCCAAGGAAATAAAGGACCAGATCAATGAACTGAAGGTCCTTAGATTTATCAGAGATGGAGCCTCACCCTGGGAAGCACCTGTCTTGTTCGTACCCAAGAAGGATGGGACTGTGCGGATGTGCATTGACTACCGGGCGCTGAACAACATTACCATCAAGAACAAGTACCCTCTGCCCCGGATCGATGACCTGTTTGATCAACTAAGTGGATCTAAGGTATTCTCGAAGATAGACCTTCGATCTGGTTACCATCAAATCAAGGTCAGGAAGGAGGATATTCCAAAGACGGCGTTCAACACCAAGTATGGTCAGTATGAATTTTTGGTCATGCCTTTTGGATTGATGAATGTCCCTACGATATTCACGAACCTTATGAACAAGGTCTTCCATGAATATCTGGATCAGTTTGTTGTTATCTTCATCGATGATATTCTGATCTACTCGAAGACCGAAGAAGAGCATGAAGAGCACCTGAGAAAAGTTCTGGGAACCTTAAGGAGGAAGAAGCTCTATGGTAATCTATCTAAATGTAAATTCTTCTTAGACAAAGTGGATTTTCTGGGCCATGTTGTCACAGGAGAAGGAATTTCGGTAGATCCAAAGAAGATAGCTGCTATTGAGAAGTAGAGTACACCAAGTTCAGTTGCTGAAATCAAAAGTTTCTTGGACTTAGCTGGCTACTACCAAAAATTTGTGAAGGACTTTGCCAGGATTGCTGAGCCGATGACGAAGCTCACCAGGAAGAACGAAGAATTTGTGTGGACTGAAGCTTGTCAGTCAGCATTTGAGGAACTAAAGAAGAGACTTACAACGGCAACGATACTTGCGCTACCCGCAGGTACTGGCGGTTTCTTAATTTACAGTGATGCTTCTGTAAAGGATTGGGTTATGTTCTTCAACAACGCGGGAAAGTAATTGCTTACGCATCTAGGCAATTACGGACTCATGAGAAGAACTATCCCATGCATGATTTGGAGCTTGCAGCAGTTATTTTTGCACTGAAGTTCTGGAAGCATTACCTCTATGGAGAGAGAGTGGAAATATTTACAGACCACAAAAGTCTTAAATATGTTTTCACTCAGAAGGAGCTGAACATGCGACAGAGGCGATGGCTGGAGCTGATGAAAGATTTTGACATCGATCTGCAGTACCATCCGGGTAAGGCTAATGTTATTGCAGATGCACTTAGTCGATACCCGATAGAGATATTTTTGACCAAGGAGCGATATTTACTGGAAGACATAGAGAAGCTTGGACGAGAGATTGTACTGCCTGAGGAGGAAATAAAGAAACTGGAAATAGAAGCAATTATACTAGGAGCTGAATCATCAATGATGCAGTTGCAAGTGCGTTCAAGTCTGATGGACAATGTCAAGGAGACACAATTTCAAGACGAGACGCTTTACAAACTTTGAGATCAAGTGCTGCCAGAAATACTTGAAGGATTCTCAATCGCCAGCGACGGAGCTTTGAGACATGGTACGAGGCTTTGCGTACCAACTAGCGAATTAAGGAATGAGCTGATACAAGAAGCAAACCAGTTACAGTATTCCATACATCCAGAAGCTAATAAAATGTATTCGGATATGCGTACTGTAGTGTGGTGGTACGGAATGAAAAAGGACGTATCCAGGTTTGTGGTTAGATGCTTGATTTGTCAGCAAATGAAAGCTAGCAGACAGAGACCAGCAGGACTGTTGTAGCCGCTAGACATCCCGGAGTGGAAATGAAAACACATAACGATGGACTTTGTGTCAGGATTGCCTCGATCTCAAGGAGGGAAGGATGCCATTTGGGTTATTATAGACCGACTGACGAAGTCAGCTCACTTTATCCCCTTCAAGGTTGGTCTATCCACCGAGAAGTTGGCAGCACTGTAAATGCAGCATATCTACTGGATTCATGGAGTTCCGGTAAGTATCGTATCTGACAGAGATACTAGATTCACCTCTTATTTCTGGAAAAGCTTGCACGACAGTCTGGGAACATAATTGAAGTTCAGCACCGCTTACCATCCCTAGACTGACGAAAAATTGGAGAGAACCATCCAGATGCTAGAGGACATGCTGAGATCTTGCGTCTTAGAATTTGGAGGGTCTTGGGAAGACCACTTGTACTTGGTAGAGTTTTTCTACAACAACAGCTACCAAGCTAGCCTCGGTATGACTCCGTTCGAGGCACTTTATGGACGTCGTTGCCGCACTCCACTTGCTTGGGACGACGTAGGAGAAAGAGTATTGTTTGGACCTGAAATGGTGACCGATGCAGCAGAGAAGGTAAAGGTGATTAAAGACAAGCTCAGGATTGCTCCGGACAGACATAAGCATTGGGCTAACAACAGTCATCGACCATTGGAGTTTGAAGCGGGAGATAGTATCTTCGTCAAGATTTCCCCTACCCGAGGAACTATCAGATTCGGCAGAGCAGAAAAGCTGAGCCCCGGATACATTGGCCCATTTGAAGTTTTGAGCCGAGTCGGAGAAGTAGCGTACCGATTAGCTCTACCAGCTAATCTTGAAGGCGTGTACAACGTCTTCCATATTTCACAGCTCAGACGCTACATCCCGGATCCGAGCCACATCTTGGACAATTCGGAGCTGGAGATTGGACCCAGCCTCACAGTACCAGAGAAGCCAGTGGCAATTTTAGACAGGGGTGAGAAGAAAACCAAGACCTCTGTGATGCCCATAGTCAGAGTTATGTGGCGACATAATTCCCCAGATGAGTCTACCTGGGAGTGAGAAGACGAGATGTGGGAGCAGTTTCCGTATCTATTTGATACCTGAGGTAATTCCTAACCCTATCCTTTAATTTCGAGGACGAAATTTTCTAAGGAGGAAAGGTTGTAAAACCCATAATTTTTGGTTCCAATTATATTTTCAATTAAATGGATAATTTGTTTGCTAAATTATTATTATTATCATTATTAATTGATAATTTAGGAAAATCGTATTTTTAGAAAAATTATTATTCATGGAATTTTTTTTGTCCTGACCCGTCCTAAACCCATCTCGAATCCATTTCCGAAACCGAACCCAAACTCGATTTTCATTTTAAAGATTATTTATAATTATAACCAGATTAGTTTTAATAAATGAAATTAGATTTATAAAAATTTAACTCTTAAACTCACTCTCTCTCTCATTTTCCAAACACAGCCGACCATTCCTTTCCTTTCCGTTCCCGAACGCCCGCCGGCCGACCTCTCCTCTTCCGAAACTGTCGAGACCTCTCCTTTCCCCTCCCGTAACCCCCAGATCCACACCCTTATATAACTCATCTTCTTCTCCACTCTCTATGACTCCCCTCATCCAAACCTATTTTCCAAAATCCCTAGCCCTAACCCGAATCCGGCTGCCCAAGATCCCGTCGGCTCCGTCCAAGCCCGGCGACCCCCCTGTGCGGCGACCCACCTCCGCCTTCCTTAGGCGCCAGCCTCCCCGCGGCCCTAGGCCGACCGCCCGGCCACCTCGCCAGACCCAGCGGCCTTCCGTCGTTGCTGTTCCAGTTCGCAGCCTCCCCGCGAGCCTCGATCTGGCTGTCCGTGCCCTGATCCTCAGTCCGCAGCATCTTGCGGGTCCCGATCCACTTCCCGTGGCTGTGTTCGTGCTATTCCAGCGCTGTCCGCGCGTTCTGGATTATTCCGAGTTTGCGAGATTTCGATTTCTTCCCTAATTTTCACCTGAGAGCTCTAGCCGAGCATCCGAGGTATATTTTCCTGTGTCCCGGTGTTCTACCAATAGAGTCGATGATGACATGGCTTCGATCTCGCTATGGGATTCGATTGTTGATGTTTGGTTCTGATTTCTAAATCAAAATTTGTTCGTTGGGTTTTCGATTTAATTTTGGAATTTATGCTGTGAATTTTGGGTTTCGTATTCTGGTTCCTATTCGGATTTGGTTCTGATATTTCTGACTTCGATTTGGAATAGTCGGGCTTGTTTCCGATTTCGAGTTCGATAGATTATGAGTTCGGATTCTCGAATTTGGAAATTTAAGCTCTGTTGATTCATTTATATATATATATGGCTTGGTGATGGATTTTGGTTATGTATTTTTGGTGTTGGCGTTATTCCTGGTTTAGAATATTTTGGTTATTATTTTTTCCCATTATTGGGTTATCCCGATTATAAAGGAGATGCTGCCCGATTTTTCTAAAATATTTTGAAAACCTTTCGGTTTATTTCTTGAGTTCGACTATAGTCCTTTGACAGTTATTGGTTGGCTTTCGGATAATATTGTGGGTCCTAGCGAAATGCAAACGAAACCGAAATTTTGGACGTTGAGGCATAAGCTAGAATGCAACATGACATTTTGGACCAAGTCTGAGACTTACCATATTTTTATATTTTAAATTAAATTATTATTTTAGAACGTGTTACTTGCCAATAGTATTTTGGTGCAGAGCCTCGGCCTGCTGAATGGATTGCTTTCCAATGTTCAGAGTTCACCTGTATTTTATTTAATTAATTTATGTAATAATTTGTTAGGGCATAAGCCCAGTTTTTATCTTTATTTCTGTGGTCCTGTATTTGTGCAGCGTAGCTTTTTAACTTTTTTTTCTGGTTTTGTTGGTTTTGTCGTAGACGTGTAAAATATTAAATGCATATTATTTTTGATATAAAAAATTTATAAGATTTTCTCACAATAAATAGATAGTAAAATTACAAGTTTGTAATTTAAACAAATTCACGTTTTTCTTATTTAAAAGAAAAATCTAGTTTTAGATATATTACAAAATACAAAGTTTTGCCAAATAATCGAAAAATGCAAATTTTCCCAATAAATGTTAACTTGATTTTTATTTCGTTAAATTAATGATTATAAATCGCATCGATAAACGTGTTATAACATAAAACTTGACTAGGATAAATTTTAGAGATTGTAACTAGAACACCTAGATATGGTTCAAATATGTTTCTAAGAAGGGATTCTCAACTGTAGGATTTCAAGGACGAGTCTGAATCCTTCTCCGGTACCGATTTCAAATCCAGTCATACACCAAGGCAAGTACGGTTATGTTTGTTTTTCAATTTAATTATTAATTATAATATTGCAAGATTAAACCACCTTGCTACACGGAACTCTCTTCTAGAGTATTGATTGTTATTGATTGTGGGATTGGGGGAGTAGTGTAATGTTCTATGAACAATACCTTCATATTGCATAATTGTGCAAGCTTACTCCTTTTCACACGGGGATAATGTAATATCCCAAATTCGTGATACGTATTTAGTGTACGTATACGTATTTTGGACCCATATTTTATTTATTCATGGTTAGTTATCTTGGTTTATTTTGCATTGGCTTGGTTTTATTGGCATTGATAGTTTAATTGGTTTTAATGGTTCATTGGTTTATTTAGGCTTGGTTTATTCCTGGGTTGGTTCGGCTTGGTTTGGTTTGCTTGGTTCATTATGAACCACAGGGGTGAACCCCCTACCTACCACCACCATCCCCCTTTATAACCTACCTAACTTTTCTCTCTCCTCCACTTTCTCATTAACTCTTCTTCCTTCTCCATTAAACCCACCACCAAACAAAAACACCCCTTAGGCAAGTGCAACTTGCTTCCACAAGAGAACCCATTTTTATTGTTCCATTAGCTTCTTCTCATGTTTCTAAGACACATTAGAACTTGTCATTTTCCATTTTGAGGCTTTAATTTTTGTAGATCTAGAAATTAGTTATTTTCGGATTTTGGTGGTTTTGATCTATCAAACTTCTTTGTTTTCAAGTTTTGATGGTTCCATGTTGTAGAAAATTTTATTCTACCCAATTTTGACCTTCGAAAAGTTGGATTTGGACTTGTTTTGACCAAGTTATGGACTTTTGAAGCTTTGGGTTCAAACCATGGAGTTCTTGCTGATTTGGAGAAGACAGTGAGCAGTGTGCGTGAGCTTTTTAGCTTGCGCCACGGAGTTGTGTGCACTCTTTAGTGCAGCTCAGTATGGAGTACATACGCTGCCTTGATGAGGAGTCGTATGGAGTACATATGCTGCCTTTTGGAGACGTATGTCTTGCATACGCTGCCTTGATGAGGAGTCGTATGGACCTCATACGCTGCCTTGATGAGGAGTCGTATAGAGTACATACGCTGCCCTTTGGAGACGTATGTCTTGCATACGCTGCCTTGATGAGGAGTCGAATGGAGTACATATGCTGCCCTTTGGAGACGTATGTCTTGCATACGCTGCCTTGATGAGGAGTCGTAAGGACCTCATACACTGCCTTAATGAGGAGTCGTATGGAGTACATACGCTGCCTTGAAGAGGAGTCGTATAGAGTCCATACGCTGACTTGAGCGTAGCCTGACTTGAGCGTAGCCTGACTTGAGCGTAGCTTGACTTGAGCGTAGCCTGACTTGAGCGTAGCCTGACTTGAGCGCAGCCTGACTTGAGCGCAGCCTGACTTGAGCGCATTCTGACTCAGGCGCAACCTGATGTTTAGGCACAACTGGACCTGACCCTACTTACCCTGGATCTTCTATAGCCCTGAACTTGATAATCACGAATTTACTTGATATGTTTGGAATTGATAATTGAGCATGACCTGATAGTGGCCCGTCGTGGCACACTCCTGACAAGTACACTTGGCATGATAACCTGACATGATAATCTTGAATAGCTGTTGCGACGGCTACCTGACATGACATGACCTGTATAATTAATCCTGACACCGTGGGCGATTGTGCTTGTACGAATAATCCAGTCCTGTCTTGCATCATGTCTAGGAGGGGACTCCTGAGTACCACGGTCAGGAGTACCTACTGAAATGGACTAAGGTTAATGACTAGTATAATTCACTAGACATGAAGAGATGTTCGCCAGTTACAGGCGATCCCGTTATCCCGGCCGCAAATGTTTGGACTTGTAGCCTGCCAACGAGTAGGGCACATTTTTAGCCCAATGTTATGTGGGGCACCCACCATTGTTACTTAAATGATTGAACTCTATTGTCACTCTAATGTATTGTACTCTCTAAATTGTCACTATAATGATTGCCTGGATAACCTGGATAGCTGTAGGGCCTGTGACTACTTGGAGCATCGCTTTGCATCTTGCTAGTAACTAGGATTATGATAACCCTAGTTAGTTAATGTAGAAAGCCGTAGGCAATGATTGGCCGTGATTGATTGGATGGAGTCTAGTCCAGTATAGTATTGTCTAGAAGTGATTTATTGCAGATTGTACCAGAATGATTGAATGATTGTCACTCCAGATTGTCACTATAACGATTGTACTCTATTGTCACTCTAGCGTATTGCACTCTTCATTGTCACTTTTATCATTGTACTCTCTCCTTTTCACCTTAATGATTGTCACCTATAGCAATAAATGATCAGAGACCAAGTTCTGTTCAGGCGAAGGGTTACAATCTCGGTCCTTGTTTGGTTTAAGGATTGTAACCTGGCTTCCGGAATAGTACCTTCATTTTCTCTTCATATATTGTCCAGCTATGTTTTATTTAGCATGATTCTCCAGTTCTTTTATGTCAATGATGCTTCGCTTAATTATGTTCTCTGATTGGGATAAGTGCATTGGTAGTGCACAAACCTCAATCTGCGTTATTTATTATTATTTTCTTATATGTTGAATGCTAATGATTTGTTGGCTTTAGTTCTTAAGTGAAGCCTCCTTTGTGGCACTTGCTCTTTCTGGGGTCTGACCCAGCTGGTTTTGTATGGCCAGATACCGGAGCAGCACCAAAGGATCTTCCTGCATTTCAGCCCGATGGTGGTTACCAGACATAACCAGGGCATCGAGTGGGTTCTTTTTGTTCTCCCACTGTAATATTGTAAATTATTCTTTTGAGGCGTTTAGCCGACGAGCAAGTGTTAGCTCGATTGTACTTACTTACTGTCTGCCTACGGGCTGTAACATGATTGACAAGCCCCGGGGGTTGATCATGTATGACTGAACTCTTGCTAGTCCTCACATTTTGTAACGACTAGCTTCATGATCATTCCGAATATATAATATATGGGACGCCTTACTATTGTGTATTTGGTGGTCGGACATCTTGTAATTATTATTAGTTGGTTGAGATTGAGACAATAGGCTATTTTATGACCTTAAGAAACTGATGGATTGTAGTGAAACCCTCACATATCTAGACAACCGTGACCGTATAGCGGTGTGGATTCCATTCCGTTATACGTAGCTAGCTATGTCTGCCCCCGCTCTCCAGTATTCTGGTTCTGGGACATGACAGATAAGCCGTATCGTATCATTAGGATACTATTGTACAACCCAAGCCGGTCATAAGCATTACATACTCAAATCACATTGTTCTCAATTATGGAAAATATTGTTCAAGTATTTTAAACTGTTTAAAATTGCAAATTTCTAATTATTAGTTGAATTGTTAGATTTTCATAATTGTACTTTGCTCCTTTCCTGACTGGATTCTCCACCCCCAATAGGTTCCATTGATGAAGCTGAGCTATTGATTAATAGCTATTACGATCCTGAGCTTTACCCAGCTGTGCTGCCAGAGTCCTAATCGGACGATGTTGAGCTCGGGACTGATGAGCCAACTTTCTAGATGATGACATTTCCTTGCTAGTTTTATGTTTGAAT
>JANAVB010002350.1:45000-73437 GCA_029216955.1 Iris pallida
GCATATGGTATTTATAATCCTCTCGTATCTACAAACGACCAATTATTTAATAATCAAGCAATATTACAATAACTTAGGAATTTCTGATGAACTCTAGGCAGCACGATTATTCGTCACCCCGAACTAGGAAGGGACGAGAATCAAGAGTACAGGAAGGCAAGGGAGAATAATCGAGAATGATTTCAAATAGTTCAGTTCTATAGTCCAAATACGGTGGTATGCATGGATGGATTTTACTGGGTCTTGATGGGTTCCTAAATTGGGCATCAATCGTCAGTTGGATGAACCTTGGACTTCAATCTATATGGACTGGACAAGATCCCTATGATAAGACTATTTCTATTAGGTTAGGGTAACCTAGAATAGATTTCACGCAAGTGGTCGAGCTAGTTGCCAGTTTGGTTGGTTAGCTAGGTCCTTAAAGCCCAAAAATCCATCTTCCGTGACTTTTGTGTTTAAGTAGCACAAGAAGGCACAATTGAGTGGCACACTGGCGACATGTGTGTAGTGGCTTCGAGTAGATCCCCACCATATATTGGGTCGAATGAATTGAGTCAAGGTTGAGTCTCTAATTGTAGTTGGAAAGTTTATCGGTATTATGGTAAGGGTTATAGCTATTCCTTTTTACTTAGAAGTTGTACCATAAAAATAGAGTACAAGGGGACATGTTTGAATGGGACATGATGTACCTCGATGAAGGTGGACTCGTCTAGATCTTATATATGAAATTTGTTGGAAGATAACACCTGGTCTCGTGCTCCGAATATTAATGACACGGCCGGGGACACAAAATGATCTAAATGGATGGTGGGAGTCCAAGGGTACTAATCATCATCCTAAAGGAAGTTATTCTAATCACTCGGTAATCCTGGTATATCCAAAAAAATTTAGAGGGCTTACAGTCTACCCACCTTAGAAGCTAGGACATGGTTTTAGGAATAATGAGGTTAGAGGGTTCCCAAAGTCCGGATACTGTACCTCGACTGTTGTTGATAAAGAATAAGGTATCACGTAACGGGATATGGTATATAAGTCAAATCAAGGATCGTTCCTCAATAAACGGAAAACGAGTGTGTATAAAGACACATGGTCGGTATAATAGAATGATCTACTCATCCACTGTATATAAGAGTTATCGACGGGGGTAACCATCTCTAAGGTACATTATCTAAAAAGATTTCTAACAACTGAGTCGTGAAAGTCTAGTTGTGTCAAACCTGTCAGACTATTGTCACAAGGGTTCTAGCGGTATGGGCCCGTAGTAATCATGCATTGTTATTGACAACTGGTAGATCACAATTTGACAGGGTATTTAATCTATGGTATTAGCTAAGCTAGTGACCGTGGTGTTCCAACACTAGTCAGGTCTTAATATCAAAATTTACATAACTAGGGTAATATTTGTTGGAAACCAATCTCGGGATGAGTATCTACCATAGTCACGGTAAATGATTGTCCTTATTGTCCACTCATCTCATGTCTAATTGTGGGCTTTGGTCGAGGGACGGTTGAGTCAAGGCACAAGGGTTGAAAGTAAAGGCAATATTCAAGAAAATATTTAGAGACACAATGAATTGTTTCTTGAGTATAGATAGTATCCTGGGTTGGCATTACGACTAAGGGTAAAACCCTAATCATTCTTAAATTCAAATGGCTTGAAAGTCCCGATAACAGTTTGGGGTCGAGAGGAGAACGAGTAACTCGATCACATGGCTGGCTGACGATAACTACCCTTGTGTATACAACTACCATAGCCATGGGGATACGCAGTATCTCTCTACCAATTACGAGCTTCTGTCTTTCCGAACCAGTGAAAGACAAAAACAATAAAGAGTTCAAGAAAGATGTTACTGAATACAATCACGTGATTCAAGGGCGAATGTATAATTCAAAAGGAATTGTCAAAGCAGTCGTAGATGAGACCCTAGAGACATCTACATCTCAATCCACGTAGGATAATTAACTAAAGTGCGAACCAAATGCATCATGGTTGATCAGACCATAATACACTGATTCTGATTAGACAATATGTTAGTGGGCATCCCCAATAAACATATATCTTGAATCAAGCTCGATAAAAGAGTAAGCTTGCAAAAACTAGGCTGTAATAGCAGCGTTGGTCAAGATAGTCAAGATACAAGTACGCAAGATTTTTGAAAAGAGGCACAAGTAGTTCGAGTTTAGAGGGAATCAAACTTCATCTGGTGTTCTTGCTTCTATAGACATCCCACTATCATCTTATCCTTAAGGCCTTGGTCGACTAATGGTTTATGGACTTCTGAATTCTATATTCTAGGTAAACCTATTAGTGTCAGTCAATTTCCTTGTCAATACGTCATAAGGACTACGGAAGGCTAGGCCGGGAGACATGTTATCCAAATTACAAAACTTCCACTAATATTGGCTTTGGATCTTATGGGACATACATGGCATTATTCTATCTTCCATAGTATCCTGAACTTGTAATCTCGTCTGGAATCATTTCACCGAGGATTATGCCCTGCCCGTATACTCTGGCTGTGGTAAACCCTTGGTTTCATGATTCAGATGTGATATGTTATCCGATACTCTTCCTTATATTGACACAAGGGTGATTACGGTCAAAGAGGACCACTAGCCATAGTTTTGGCAATATCCCATCACCTATATTTTTTAAACTAATTTCACCTCTAGGGGTTGAGTCTCGCCAGTGCGCTGCTGGCTGCAGTGAAACCTTAGTCTCCTTACTTCTAATAAATGGCGACAGTGCGCTGCTGTCCTGCCATTTTGAGTTAATTAACATTTCTTTAACTATATCTGAAAATATTCATGAGCTTCTAGAGAATCGAACAAGTTGACCATGAACTAGAGCGTAAGCATTTGTCCTATCAATCTCAACCCTTAAAATAAAGGATTGAACAGGAAAGAATTATCTGGGGACAAAAGAAATACAAACATCCTAGTATCTATTTCATATGCATTCAAACCATTGGGGAAAACTTTGAATCGAAACTAACTCAAGGTCCGTATATGGATAACATAATCAGAAATTTTATAAAATAATAATTCTTAGGTCAACTAGAAATTAAATAGATAATTCAGACTAGGATGTGGGGATGATATCTAAAAGGAAAAGAGAAGGAATTGAACAATTTATCTAGGTTAGAATATTAATCCTAGGAAGCCCTGGTCTCACCAAGTGAATAATCTATCTACCCTGGACCATATCGTCCAATCAAGAGGTAATGGTATACCTATGGGGATCTGACAAACTATCAAACTTGATAACTTCTTATCTACATTGCATGGCCTAGACTACCCATCGGTGAATTTGTATGAGGGACTCCTAGTCCTAGCCATCCTCTTAAGTTAAATTAATTCTTAATTCGTGAATGAGCATTTCCTAGTCGCAGGCTCGCAATAGTACAACTAACTTAAGTACTATCACGAGTTCGCATGATTTGCGAAAACTGACCTGCATAGGCCACCACAAAAACTTGCCACGACCCGCATCCGTTTTTTAAATGGATACGAGACGTGTCCAAGCCAGCCTACGCCGCAGTGTCAGCGGTAGAACGATGTCACGGCCATGAAGATCAAAATAAAAAATAAGGCTCATTCACAAAAATTAATTTAACTTACAATGATCACAAGATTTATATTTGCAGGAAATATAAACTTGTACAAATATTGGAATGACTACAACTCCGCTATCTAGCTAGTTTCTAGGCTTTTGTCTGCAAGTACCCCCGTATCTCTCATGCTAAGTGAATCCATGGCTAACCTAAAAAATGTTGGTTTCCAGTCAGGAATGGAACGAGCACAATTCACTGAATGCAATTTCAATAAAGAAAATGACTATAAAACAGAGGTTAGACATCAATCATGAGTTTTGAAAATAAAAAGTAAATATGGAAAACCAATATCAATAAATAGACACAAAAATACTTTCTCCAACTGTTAGAAGTACCTTTGATATGTGATCGGTCTCGGGAAAATTATACGACACGATCTAAAGTTACACGGTCTACAGTTAAACGTACACGGTCTACAGTTACACGGTCTACAAAAAATATTACAGTAAAGAAACACTGTCTACAAAATAATAATCACGATCTACACAGTTTAAATGCAGTAATAATCACGGTCTACACTGTCTACTTTGCAATAAATAAATCACTGTCTATAAGAAATAAATAAATTACTGTCTACACTGTCTACAAGAAATAAATGCAACACGGTCTACACGGTCTAAGGTCAGATCACACATCCTTGGTACTTCTCATTCCCGACTCAACAATTCATAATAGAGTATAAAAATCACATAACCAATGGCCAATCAATAAAATATAGTAAATATCAATATCGAAATACAGACAATAAACTGTACTCGCCTGTGGTCCTGTGCTGGTGAAACCGATAATCTGAACTACGCAATGTGCCACAATAGTCAAAACCCGTACAACAGTCCCCGAATGTTGAAATAGACAATACCAATAATCTTAGAATAGTCCAATTAGCTGGGATTACCTGTCCTTAACTGGACACAGGGGCAAAACGATAATTTCGGGCCAAAACGGTGTCCGCCGTTGGACCCGCTTTGTACCGAAAAGCGTGCCAGAGTCAACGGTCTCTAAAGTCGTCAAACTATATGTCTACGGATCCAGTTTTTCGATACGAACCCAACCGTATGTCCAGAGTTGGATTTCGGCAGGCCGTGCACAAAATTGCCCGTTGAGTGGGACCGTGGGGCCTGCAAAACGGTGATTTTATCAACTGTCTCAGAATCGGACCAAACTTGGCATACAGGACCAGAAAAACGATACGGTCCTGCTGGCGCAAGTTTCTTCTCGAGCTGATGAGCGTGCACAAAGTAATTAGAGAATTTGCAAAGTGCACGATACGGTAAATTTTGACGGATACGCATCAAATTCGTCGCGCACACGCGACTAATTTGAATTCCGTCAAAGCCCACACGACCATAAAGCCGATACGCAGCTTTCAATGCTTTCAGTTCGCGACCACGTCGTCCAGATTGGCGTACATCGTGTGGAGCGATTTTTTATAATTTTAAAACAAGTTTTCGTCATAGTTCGAGATTCGATTTCTTGGCGCACAGTCGATGGAATCGACTTCTGCAAAATGGGTCGTGAAGCCCTATATGTTGTCTCTAAACCTATTCAAGTACATTTTTGACTCAGTGCAAGGATTTGCGAGAAATTGCCTTCCAACAGGGTGTTTGTACTGCTATGTGTTGTCCTGTTTTGGGGTGGTTTTTCGTTGACTTTGCGCCAATTTTATTGACAACCTCATTCGTCTAAATAAAAACTAACTTAAGGGATTTGAAGACGTACATGTTGTCATTATACCTGAAGAAGAATCTAGGAAAAAGATCGAGCGACGAGGATGATATTTGACGATGAATTTGGGGTCGTCACAGCGTTCCTCTGTCCTGGCGCTGTTGTATCCTCGCGGCTTTGTCGCGGCTTGGCTGGTCGACGGCAGCCGGCCCGTCGTGGGGGCGCACGCGCACGTGCGTGAGGCGCAGGTTCGTTAGGGTTTGGTCATTTAGAACTCCTCCCCTCAGTATATATTCGGGTGACCTGCTGCGTTTGTGAGGGTCGGGGCCAACTCGTGGGGAGCTCGGGTTGAGCTAAGGGCCTGGTTTTGGGCTTAGGGTTGGTGGACTATGGGCCGGTGGGTCAGCAGCTGTTCGGGTTGCTGCTCCTGTGGGGGAGCATATGAAGATTCCTGTGATTCTTCATATTTGGTTACAGGTATTACTTGATATGGGCATTGATTCAGTTACATATACTTACACATTTCTCATATTTACTTATATATTTATATATATATATATATATATACATATATATATACACTTATATAATGATATATATATCATTCCATTAATATAATTGAAGTAGACATATTCGTAGGTATATATATATATATCTATATATATGTGTATGTAATCATGTGACCATACATACCTATATATATATACATGTATATACACATATACGTTATTAAATCATGATATATTCATTAATATAACATGTATACATATTCATTAATAAATCCTAAATACATATTTATATTCCTATATAATATATATATATATATATATATATATATATATATATATATATATATATATATATATACATATGATACCATAATATTGCATCTTCCTAATATATAGTTGTTATAGCAATATGTACACAGATTATAAAAATATATTCATTATCAAAATTAGAATTAACCAATAATAATAATCCTAATATTACTGAAAATTAAACCAAATATATATATATATATATTGATGAACTCATCAGATACGCCATTTATTTGGCTCCAGAAATTCGTACAATATTCTAAATGCTATTTAATATTAATAATACATATATTCTACCCATAACAAATATTTAGAAATAATCGCCAATTCCTAAAAATATATACAAATATTGTATTCACCAAACATGTCTACAAGGCCGTATTTGGTCCCATTACATACCTACAAAGGCTTGGATTCGGTTCGCCCAGTTCGGACTAAGTTGGTACAATCGGGTCATCTAAAATCAATATATTTATTTAATAAATAAATAGTTCATCGGTGGGGGTTAAGTCGCAACTTAATCTGGTTTTCCTAGTTAGGACACTCATATGGCTTTGCATTCCCCTACCATGGCTAAACACTAGTCAAGGCACGCCACTGAGCTATCCGTACCATAATTTTTAGTTACTTTGTACTCCAAATCTCAACTATGGCTGAAATCATCTACCGTAATAATTAACTATTTAATTATTTATAAAAATCTAAAATCACCATTTAAGTCAAATAAATAATAAAAAATATTTTAAAAATTTTCGGGAAGGGAGGCTACAAGAATGACCATTTTTCGTGTTAAAATCACAGGAAATTATCATTCTCCTTGTTAAATTGACGGAGAATAGTCATTCTCCGTGTTTAAATGCAGGAGAATAGCCATTCCCTGTTTTAATCCATTCTTCGTGTTAAATTCTCCGTGTTAAAATGAGAATGGTCATTCCAGTGTTAAAATACAAGAGAATGACCATTCTCCATTGTTAAAATCATAGAGAATGACCATTCTCCATGTAAAAATCTTGGATAATGACCATTCTCCGTGTTAAATCACTGAGAATGGCCATTCTCCATGTTAAAATCATGAAAAATTGACATTTTCGTATTAAATTGACGTAGAATTTCTATTCTTCGTGTAAAAAACACGGAGAATGGTCATTCCCAGTGTTAAAATACATAAGAATGACCATTCTCCGTATTAAATTGTCGGAGAATTGCCATTCTCCGTGTTAAAATCACGGGGAATGGCCATTCCCAGTGATAAAACGTATGAGAATGACCATTATCGTTGTTAAAATAACGAAGAACGACCATCTCCATAGTAAAATCACGAAGAATGGCCATTCCTCATGTTAAAATAACGGAGAACAGTTGACAGAAACCTAATTTTTTGTTTTGTTTTTTTATAGAAAAAAATTGTCATGAATAAGCATTAGAGTTTTTCGTTCTTCTTTCAAAATAATGCTAACTCTTATGGAGGGTGTCAATAAAGATGGCGGCCATTTACCCGAGCCAGTTATTGAGTCTTTAAAGAATATCGGTTTTCAGAATTTCGTCGAGGTATTCTACAAAAACAGAGTTGGCAATCAAGAATTGGTTATGGTTTCAGAAAGTCTTGAGAAATTGATAGAAACTTACTTTGAGGACAAAGATGGCGTCGGATACTTTGAATTGAGCACCACTATTAAAATAGCACCAAGTGTCGACGATATGGCAGCTATCTTCGATCTACTGCTGAAGGAACAAAGCAAGAATGATGTTAATTATAGAAGATTGATCATAGAAAAACAACAGCAGGCCACACCGCCGAAATCGTTGAGCCTGTGTAGAGATCACTTCAGAAGATTGCTGGCTAATTCCAAGGGCAAAAACGGAGAGAAGTCACGAATACGGAAGTGAGAGGGAAGTTCTTTGAATTGCTACAACGGCTTCATGAGATAAACAAGTTAAACCAGATGATTTGGCTAAGATAATAATCTTTCACTTGTGCCAAACAATATTCTTTACAAGGTCCGGTGGTTCAAATTTATCGTACAGATTCTTGGCCTTGGTAGACAGTGTAGAAGTAATCGAAAGTATCTGCTGCCAAGGTTAATCTTGGCATATGTCATGGAGAGCATCAAGAAGACTACAAGTAAAACTTTGTGGAGGGGATTACTCGAATGCATACCCCAAGATTGAAGGTTGCACAATATATTTCCTCTACTGGTTTGTGGAACATAGTACCTATGTGGAAAGAAAGTTTGACCCAATTCGTGAATACCCAAGATTTTACACATTGGATGGGTACGCAACCTCAGTCTTCCTTAAAAACGAATATCGCAGTAAATTAAGAACAAAAATAATATTCAAAAATTTGGTTATAGCTATTGTGAAAGCGGGACGACAACAAGAAGAGGAGCTACATATACAAGAAGAAGGTGCACACGAAGGAGGATACCACCAAACAGGTGGGGATAATATTGTCATGCCCCGATTCCGTAGAATCGATAGTCGTCCCCGGGACGTGATGTCGTGCGAACCTAATTTATGATCGCACAAGGTATAGTCATAAGGTAATCTGAAACCATAGCATCTAAGAGAGTAAGCGCAGATAAATTAAAGAACACATTGAGACAAAGAAAATTTTCATTTTATTGATAATAGACATTATTTACAGACTCCATTACAATCGTGTCGCGTGGGCTTTACAACATGACTCGATTACAAAAGGAGTGTCGATAAGATAACTGTTCCATACATACATCCCTCATTTACAGGAAAAGTATTCCAGCCACCTGGATTGGGGGGATGCTGAGACATATTTCTTGGACTGGTAGAGAGTCTTCAAAATTAAGCGGCGAGGTCTTCGACGTACGGTCGAAGCTTCAAAAGCACGAACGCGCCTAGCTAGTTGGCACGTTCTTCCTGATTCCTGGCACCTGCAAAGAACGAGGGTCACTACGATCACATGTACTGGCGAGTGGCTAATTAAACCTAAGCTCTGCATTTGGTTCAAACAATTTTATAAAACATGTTAGCTATATTTGTGATCTTTCTAACCATCCTGTTTGATTTGCATGTTAACATGTTTGAGGCAAGCATATGAAATTGTTTACATTGAGCAGCTATCATATTCATCCCGTGTCACGTGTATTAGTCAAGCAGTAAAAGGGTGTGAAGGCCACTGGCAATGTCAAGCCGTCACGGACTATAGCTGGGTTAGACAGCAACCCTTTCGCAATGGGTAGCGAGCCCTGTGCGAAAGTTCCCGAATAACCCACACTGATGTAAGGTTGGCGCTTGCTATACTCGTTCCTTCCGGACCGAATCGGTTCCTTGGCCTAGGCAACCGTTCGAGAAAACTACACCTTGTCGACAAGTTGTCCAATGACCATTTTGCAGAATCTTGAAAACTGTTATCTCTTTTCTAGAACCTCATTCTCTATTATGTGCAAAACTTAGCCTTTTTTTTGAACTTGGTGAATTTATTCACTTTAGTCGTACCGTTGTGATAAACGTTAATCGATTCATTCTTCTGTTTACATAGGCTAAGTAAATGGGGCATAAGAAAGCATGCATCAGTTTTCACGTACAACAGTTCCATAGCAAGAATGTCATGAAGAATCGTGCCATGATTTCTTTATTCTATACTATGTTGACAAGTATTTTTGTGTTTCATGTTTGATTTTGAAACAGAGGGTCGAGGCAAAGAAGGTCAGCCACTCATCTTAGACTTTCCTTCAGGCGAGGGACTGGTTGGCTGCACAAATATCGTCTACGCGATCACCTGCAATCGCATAAACAACTGATTAGAACACTGTGTTATTCAAGAAGTTTCAATATGAATGCGAAGTTTTCACGAAAACCAAAGCCAAAGCCAAAGCCAAAGCCAAAGCAAAGCCAAATCAAGTGCCAAAGCCAAAGCCAAAGCCATCAAAAATATTCATGAAAACGTATTCACGTAAACCAAAGCCAAAGCCAAATCAAGTGTGGCACAAAAACCAAAGCAATAAGAGGTCTCTCCCGACTCAGCCGCAGAGCCATTCCTTGAGGCGCAACCCGATGAATGTGGGAATTGATTCCGAAGAAGCCTTTCCATGACGAGAAAAAATTCTTAATTCAATCGTTCCCGTTCGATCGATTCGGCCGATTCTGACCTATCGGTCCCGACCGAATCGATAGCGATAGTGTTCCTTTCTCGCGCACCCTATGACGAAAATGGGGCACGATGTAGGGACGGGGCACTATACCATAACCAACTAAGAAAAATTTTCTTCCTCGAAACATAAGAATAGAACCTACCTCTGCGAGAACAATGAAAAAAAATTTCTCCTTCTTCTCCGATTCAAGTTCCCACGTTGACTCTTCAATTGAATGGTTTCTCCAGGGTACACGAACGAGAGGGATCATTCGATTCCGCAGCAGCTTATCCTTGCGTTCTAAGATTTGAACTCTTCAACGTAAGATAAATTGGACTTTATTTCTAGCTGACCAAAATCTACCACATGGCTAGGGTCGTGCATTTACTTCACAACTGATAGACATAGAAGATATTGTATACACCTTCTAGTGTTGATGGTAGGGCAATTTGATAGGCCACTGGGGCAACCCGCTTGAGTATTTCGAACGGCCCAACGAATCTTGTACCCAACTTTTCCTTTGCACCAAACCGGGTAACTCTTTCCATAGACGACACTCTAAGAAATACGTGATCGCCTTCTTGAAACTCGAGGGGTCGACGATGAACATCCGAGTAACTTTTCTGACGACTCTGTGCGGTCTTTAATCTTTTCTGAATGAGCCAAACTTTTTGCTCAGTCTGTTCCACCAGTTCCGGGCCGAGAATCTGCCACTCTCTGACTTCGTCCCAGCAAATGGGTGATCGACACTTTCGTCCGTAGTAGGCTGCATACGGCGCCATTTGGATGTTGGATTGATAGCTATTGTTGTATCAAATTCGGCCAGAGGTAGATGAACGTCCCAACTCGACTTCAAGTCATTTGCGCAGAGGGGTAACATGTCTTCGCGAATCTGTTTTACATGCTCCGTTTGGCTGTCAGTCTGGGATGGTAAGCTGAGATGAACTGCAACTTAGTATCTAGAGCCGACTAAAGGCTACTCCAGAAGCACGATAGGAATCGTGCATCCCGATCAGAGACGATGGATACCGGGACTCCGTGCATTCATACTATCTCGTCAAGATAAATCTGAGCCAGGCGAACAACGCTCCAAGTAAAGTACGCTGACTTGGTTAGTCGATCGACGATGACCCAGATGGCATCATTTTCCTGCGACGTCTGCGGCAGACCAATAATGAAATCCATGCATATGTGCTGCCACTTCCATTCCAAAATTGCCAGATTCTGCATCTCCCCGCCCGGTCTCTGATGCTCAGCTTTCACCTGCTGACAGGCCATGCATTGCGACACGAAGAGTGCCACATCTCTTTTCATTTCGTGCCACCAAAATTTTGTACGAAGGTTCTTGTACATCTTTGTGCTACCGGGATGCAAGGTGTACTTTGCATAGTGTGCCTCCTACAATATCTCATTTCTAAGTTCTAAATTTTTTGGAACGCATAGCCTACCCTTCAATAGAAGCTTGCCGTTTCGTCTTCCGCAAAGTCGGTCGTCCCATCCGTCGAGATTAGCTATTGTATTTTTTCAGGTACGGATCGTCCTTCTGAGCAGTCTTGATCTTTCCTTGCAAGCTCGGCTCTAACTTCAACTTTGCCAACTGTACATTCCTAAATCAGACTCAGAGTTCGATGCCCATCTCTTCTAGGTCGCGTAGTAATTTGCGGTCAAAGGATAGTGAGGCAATATACTTTCGACTCAGAGGGTCCGCCATAACATTTCCCTTTCCTGGCGTATAGTCGATAGTCAAATCATAATCTTAGATCATTTCAAGCCAACACCTTTACCTCAAGTTCAGTTCCTTCTGTGAATAGATACTTGAGGCTCTTATGATTGGTATAGATCGTGCACGCCATGCCATAAAGATAGTGACGCCATAATTTTAACGCGAACATAATTGCTGCTAACTCCAGGTCATGAGTAGGGTAGTTCTTCTCGTGCAGCTTTAGCTGTCGGGAAGCAAAAGATATCACCTTGTTTTACTGCATCAGCATACATCCCAAGCCCTGACCGGATGCATCACTAAATATCTAGAAACCCTCACTCCCTTCTGGAAGTGCGAGTATCGGGGCCGAGACGAGCCGTTGCCTTAATTCCTAGAAGGAAGCTTCACAGTCCTCTAACCATTCAAATGTGACTCCTTTCTGGGTAAGACGAGTCAGAGGCGATGTGATCTTCGCGAAGTCTTTCACGAAGCGTCGGTAGTATCCCGCTAAGCCAAGGAAACTTTGAATCTCGCCGACGGACGTTGGCCATTTCAATCAACAATGGCTTCAACTTTCTTTGGGTCGACTACAATACCTTCAGCTGAAATGATGTGTCCAAGGAATACGACGCTGCTAAGCCAAAATTCGTATTTGCTTCGCTTCGTATACAACTAATTTTCTCGAAAGGTCTGAAGCATAGTCCGTAGATGCTCAGTGTGTTGCTACCTTTTCTTCGAGTAGACGAGTATATCGTCGATAAAGACTACTACGAACTTGTCGAAGAATGGTCTGAACACCTGATTCATTAAATCCATGAAGGCAGCTGGGGCATTCGTTAGGCCGAACGGCATTACCAGGAATTCATAATTATCGTATCGAGTATGAAAGGCGAACTTTGGCACATCGTTCGGCTTGATCTTGAGTTGATGGTAACCCGAGCGCCGAACAATTTTAGAGAACACTGTAGCTCCTTGCAGCTGATCAAAAAATCGTCTATGCGGGGTAGTGGTATTTGTTGGACGGTGGTTTTATTTAGCTCGCGGTAATCGATACAAAGATGCATTGAGCCATCTTTTTCTTGACGAACAGCATGGGCGCTCCCTATGGCGAGACGTTGGGTCGTATGAATCCCTTGTCGAGCAACTCTTACAATTGTACTTTAAGTTCTTTAAGCTCTGCAGGGGCCATTCTGTATGGGGCTTTAGAGATCGATCGAGTATCGGGGAATATTTCAATAGTAAACTCAATCTTTCGATCAGGTGGCATGCTGGACAGTTAGTCCGGGAACACATCTAAGAATTCTGCCACTACGTAAGTCTGACCCGCGTTTGCACCATCCTATCGCATGTCTTGAACGGACGCTAGATATCCTTCGCATCCAGAATGTAGCATCCGTCGAGCAGATATTATGGAGATCACCATGCAGGTCGGCGATGCCTCACCACACGAATAGCAGAATTCAGGCACTCCTGGTATACAAAATATTACCCTCTTTTCAGTACAGTCGATAGTTGCATTGCACGGACCGAGCCAATCCATCTCCAGAATGATGTCGTAGTCCTTAATATCTAGAACTATCGTATCAAGACTGACCTTTTGACCACCTATACAGATGATTCCGTCTCTGCAGACTAAATTTGCAAGTAGTAGCATGCCCGATGGTACATTAACAGTAAGATCGAGACTAAGCAGTGTCAGAGGAAATTTGTGCTCGAAGGTAAAGTCCGCTGACATAAAACTATGTGTGGCACCTGAATCAAATAATACACGAGTATGTTTATTATTGAAATACAGTCTACCTATCACGACTGTGTCAGATGCGAACGCTTCGTCTCGAGTCATGGCATAGACGTGGCCCTGGGTATTGGGGTGACTGTCTTGGCCATTCTGTTGTGCGGTCTGTGGAGCCCGAGGTGCCTGGGCTATGTTCTGTTGATGTTGGGGGCGTTGGGTCGACTTCTCCGGACAATTACGTACAATATGGTCCGTTCGACCGCACCCGAAATATGTTCTACTCATCAATCGGCATTCGTTGGCCACGTACCCCTCCTTGTGGCAGAAATTACAGACTATTCGATCCTTTGCCTGGTTGTCGCCTCTGTTGTCGTAATTTTGACGCTTGTGCGCATTATTGCCTTCCGCATTACTATAGCATTTGTTATTAAAGTGAACAGTACCAGTAGTAGCAGGAGGATACTCGGACTCCAGACGGAGGGCATAGTTGAGTACCTCTCCCATGGTTTTATATTCAGGCACTAGAACATTGGCACGAATAGAGGAACGCAGGCCCACTTCGAATCATCGAGCTCGACTTGCAGTTGTATGTAGATATGCTCCAGCAAATTTGGCCAGTTTGTTGAATTCGATTGCGTACTATCGTACTGTCATATTCCCTTGCCTTAACTGCATAAATTGGTTTTCTTTTTTCTGTCGCACGAGAGAAAGATATTCAGTCTCGAACTCTTTTCAGAATGTGTCCCATAACAGCGCCGTCGTCTCGTCTTCACATCGAATTGCCCACTTCTGCATGGCCCACCAATCGTGTGCATTCATTCGAAGTAGTTATTAAGCACAAGTGACTTTCTTTGATTCCTCGACACCAAGGAGTTCAAATTTGTCTTCTAGCTCCTCCAACCAGTCGATCACCACGAAGGAATCTTCTGTGACGTTGAAGAAAGTACAACAGCTTGTTGTGAATTTTGACACGTCGAAGTTAGAACTTTTTGGTGCCGTAGGTGAGAGCATGGGCGCCTCTGGTTCAGCTTCATTGGATCGAACTGCAGACTCGATCACGGCAGGCATCATCATTGAATTATCGTTGGCCATGACCGATTGTACTATTTGTTGGAGTGTATTCAACTGCTGCTGCTGCTGCTTGAATTGAGCCTCGAACCGATTCTCAAACTGGGTCTGACGAGCCTCTGCTGCTGACGATGGAGCTTATTTTGGCATTGCTGCATTTCGAGCATCTGCAGAATCCGGTACATCGGGTCGTCGGAGGATCCGGCTATGGTAGGCGTCATCCCTGTTGGGTTGACGGAATGCTCTAGTCTGGAACTACTCGAGCCGCTGGAAGTGCTCGTCTCGTCCTCCCCCGAGGTTCCGCTACTGCAAGGAAAAGAAAGGCAACTCTCGTTAGTTTCAGAAAATGTCCTGGGTTCAGCGTATGGAACAACTTATCTCATCGAGACAAGGTCAACGGTTTGAGACTAGAACTCGACACTGGAGGCCAAGTACGTAAAGTCGTGACTGAAGGTCAACGGTTTGATACCATTATATCACGCACCGATTCTATAAAATAGATAGTTGCACAAGGCATAGTTATAAGGTAATCTGAAACACAGCATCTAAGAGAGTAAGCGTGGACAAATTAAAAAACACATTGAGACAAAGAAACTTTTTATTTTATTGATAAAGACATCATTTACAGACTCCATTACAATCGTGTCGTGCAGGCTTTACAACATGACTCGATTACAAAAGGAGTTTCGATGAAATAACTTTCCATACATACATCCTTCATTTACAGGAAAAGTATTATAGCCACCTAGATTTGGGAGATGCCGAGACATGTTTCTTGGACTGGTTAAGAGTCTTCAAAATTCAGCGACGAGGTCTTCGACGCACGGTCGAAGCTTCAAAAGTACGAACGTCGCCTAGCTAGTTGGCGCGTTCTTCCTGATTCGTAGCACCTGCAAAGAGCGGGTCAGTACGATCATATGTACTGGCGAGTGGCTAATTAAACCCAAGCTCTGCATTTGGTTCAAGCAATTTTATAAAACATGTTAGCTATATTTATGATCTTTCTAACCATCCTGTTTGATTTGCATGTTAATATGTTTGAGGCAAGCATATGAAATTATTTACATTGAGCAGCTATCATATTTATTCCGTGTCACGTGTATTAGTCAAGCAGTAAAAGGGTGTGAAGGTCACTGACAATGTCATCACGGACTATAGCTCGGTTAGACAGCGACCCTTTCGCGACGGGTAGCGAACCCTGTGCGAAAGTTATCGAATAACCCACGCCGTTGTAAGGTTGGCACTTGCTATACTCGTTCCTCCCGGGCTGAATCGATTCCTTGTCCTAGGCAACCGTTTGATGAAACTACACCTTGTCGACAAGTTATCCAATGACCGTTTTACATAATCTTGAAAATTGCTATCTTTTCTAGAACCTTATCATTTCTCTTTTATGTGCAAAACTTAGCCTTTTTTTTGAACTTGGTCAATTTATTCACTTTAGTCGTATCGATAGAAGCATGGAAAATATGAGGTTCATGCGGATCAAAAATTGTCGCATATGTACTTTGGGCCAAACAGGTCCGCATAAAGGAAAGCTGTATGACAGATTCAATACCTTATACGGCCCGTCGACAAACAACCACAGAAGAAACATATACGGCCAAGAGGATCAGTTCGCCTGGTAAAGTTGACAAGATCTGTCAAAACTGACATAAATGACAACTCAAACACTTTGACAAAAAGATAAGACATGAGACGTCACCAAAAGCAGGGTTCATACGCTTTCATGCGGCCAGAAGGAGTGTCACCTAAGTCGCATGAACCTTATGCGGCTCAAACATATGCGGCCCCAAAATCTCTGAACTTCATGCGGCCAAGGGTGACTGTGACCCAAGCCGCATGTGCTTTATACGGCCAAAATACAGAATCTATGTGGCTGAAATCCTTAAGCTATATGTGGGCTAAGGAAGTTTGCGACTTAAGCCGCATGAGTCTCATACGGCCCCATATGGTCAAAAACTGAGAGACTCATGCGGCTCAAAATGATTCCTACGACAGGACACGTGGCAGGCTGACCAAGTCTTAACTACCCAGATTTGTTGCAAAAAATCCTAACAAATCGACAGATTACGGCGAAAGAGCGGGTCTTCACGTGCTATGCGGCTCAACTTACATACCTTTATAAATAGCAGGGTGCCACACCCCTGCAAAAGGCTGGCAATCTTCAAAAAGGCAATTCCGTCAAGAGCTAAAGACTGCGTCAGATAGTCCACGGAGTAAGGCAGAATTGATAGCACTTTCCCGAGCCTCACCGTCACCCCCAGAATCAAAAACTAAACAATTGTACTTAGATTGTTTCCTAGGATTTATTTCTAGGCTTTTCTTTGTACAAGCGAGTTTGAAATCAATTTCAGTATTTCTGTAATTTCTGTCTTTGATTTTTAATGGCAAACACGATGGCGACTCTGCGGCGGACTTCCTTCTCCTCTAATGAAAAGTTGGTGATGCAATCTGACGCATCCAAGCTCGGCTCTACGCAGTAAATGCTTATGGTTCGTTTTGACGAACAAGCCTTCGAAGAAATGCTCTCTGAAGGGAGCGCCAGCCCGTCTTAGAAGCGAGCCAACCCAAAGAAACTCACAGGCGTCAGTGCACAAAACTGTTGTCCCCGACCAAGTTCTCGAAGAAGCTCCTTCTGCAGCCTAAGACGGTGACCAAAGTTTTCCTGCGGCTTTGCTTCCGACCGCAGAGGACCCTACTGTCCCCAAATCTAGCAGAGGAAAAAAGTACGATGCTGAGTTTTTGCGGGCACAAGGGAAATCCATGCGGACAAAGAAGAAGCCGCATAAGAGAGATGGGGAGTCTGTTCATGCGGCAGCCAACTCTGGCCGTAGGCAGACAACTCATGCGACAGCCAACTCTGGCCGCTGGAAGATGGCCCATACGGCAGCCAACTCTGGCCACAAGAAGATGGCCATGCCGCAGCCAGCTCTGGCTGCAAGAAGACAGCCCATGCAGCAACCAGCTCTGGCCACAAGAAGATAGCCCATACAGCCAAACCTGGCCTCAGACAGGATGTTTCATGCGGCCCTGTCAGAAGCTCTGTATTAAACCGTCTCTCATGCGGGCCCGACGCCATACGGCCTATTGAGAATGTGGGATGCATTAATCTGGACTCTTTCTACTATGCACCTTCGGGTGCTAAGTCAAAGAAGTCTAGGACAGTGTGGGCCCAACAAGCCCAGTCAACTATCCAAGTTGCTGATTGTCAGCGGCCCCGTTGACTGTTACACGGGCTCCTGATGGAAAGTTGTACAGAACCATCCACGTCCAGTCCCCAGGGCTAACAGACAGGGTGGGTCTTTAAAGTCTTCCTCCAACGATCCAGAGCAAGTGCTTTTACTAGCCACGATCAGGGAGCAAACATAATACCTAAGTACCCGTGCGCTAGGTATACCCGAGTCCACAAGTTTGGTGCAAAGGTAGATTAGCTTGCTATCGACATGCGTGAGGTGATTACTCACAAACGCAAGGTGGCATTGGCATGCAATGAGTCCCTCTCGGGACATCATTGCACCCAAGTCATCAACTGCTGCTGCGACAAATCAGCAGCACCTGAAGGACGACAGTCAGTTTTCCAACGATTACAGCAGCCAGCACCTATCCGACAACAACTCAAGAAATAGGTACAAATTTCGGAGATGAGGAGTTTCCTCTCGCCTCCTATAATTCAACTCAGAAGGTTCGTAAGGGAGGAAAGAAGACAGGCTCTTCCAGCCCGACAATCTCAGCCAGTATTGCAAGGAGACCCTCATCTAGAGGGTTGCCACCGACAACCACATGGGATGTCTATTTAGGCACTCGATCCAAAAAAAGCTTCCAGCACCCGGGCATGCACCTTGGCCTCCTTGAGAGTAGATGAAGCTGGGGGTAGCAGTCCCCTCAATATATGCGATAACCCGGTGTACCAAGAGCACACACGGGGGTAGAGATCCCCCAGAACTTCACAACAGACTTGGATTTCCTGAGGGCCACCACCCTCACCGAGACGACGGACTTCCTGTACAGGGGGTAGCACCCCTTCCGAGTCGAGGAAGATGACATTTCGACATTCTCCGAAGATTTCTCTGTACAAGGATACGGCACAGAGAGCACCTCTGCTACAATCCCTTCTACCTCTACCCACGTGAGGACAGTCTTTATGGCTGTATCATGAAGCGCCTTCTGATCGACAATGCCTAGAAGTACTTGAAGCCATGCTCCTGTCCTTGGTCAAGTTCGTAGACGAAATCAAAGTCGCCTTGCCAACTTAACCAGCAAGGACGCCCAGACAAACAAGCTTGGGACCCGCAGTCAATGCGGACTCCAACACAACTACCCCTCCTTTGGATGATGATCCCTTAGGAGCATCCGTTCCTTCAGCTGCAGATGAAGCCAAGGAGGCAAAGAGGGAAGTCCAGGAGCTTCGAACAATGTTCAATGCCCGAGACTCCTCTCGGGACCTCAGAATACGGTAGCCGTATCGTTGTATGGAGAGATGTACCTTTTCCACCGTGATACAAGCTATTTCATATCGATGCTTATAACGGGAAGACCTCTGCTAGTCGGTACATGACTTACTTTGAAGTCACAACCGACCACTTGCCACATAGTGACGCCATTCTCACGTGATTATTCATCGGAGCATTGGAGGGGATCACGTTCGACTGGTACCGCAACCTTCCCGACAACTGCATCCATTCTTTTGACGGCTTCAAGCACATATTCCTGGAAAGATTCTACGAAGTGGGGCATGATGTAACGATGTCATCTCTCATGGACGTCGTTCAGGGAGAGAGGGAGCTGACGAGGAACTATATCGAACGGTTCCGTCAAACCGCAATAAGATTACCCCAAGGCAATCCCGAGAGCTCCTTGATTGAAATCTGCCAGAAGAAGTTGCTCCGCAATTAGCCTCTGAATGGGTGGCGATCAGTTCAGGGATTGGATGACCTTCATCATAAGTGCTACCAATGCAGAGGCAAAATTGAAGAAGGCTCGCCAGCTGGAATTACATATTCCAACGAAGAGGATAAGGGCAGACGTCCTGGTTCCACCTCCAGCGACAACAACAGTGGCGCCACCTCCAACCGGAATAATAAGGGCAAACAGTCCATGGTCGTTGATGCGACCCAGAAGCCTGAAAAAAACAGAAAAAAATCCGTGGCCCAAGGTGAATTACTCATTTGAAGATATCATGTCAAACCTATCTTCGATACAGTTGCAAGGGGGTATAATCCAGCTCCCTCCACCAAGGTGCGAGCCCCGAGCGACAAAAATGGAGGACCCAAAATATTGTCACTTCCATCGCTATGTCTCATTCCACTCATGGCTGCTTCCTATTAAAGCGGTACATTAGAGTCTTATCGCCTCCAAAGCTCTGTCAATAGACTTTGAAGAGGTTACCGTAGCGGCAAACATGGTGTCAATTCAGATCGGCGACTTCCCTCCAACAAGTACCCCAGACGGGATAATACTTGTCCCCCGGGCAACGATAGAGGTTACTAATCTTCCACCCGTCCGGGGCTAGACATCTGGATTGGTACCTCTCACCATATCATGAGAAAAGAGCATGTGGGTGCATCCAGAATTAGTGCTCGAAGTTACCCGGGAGGTTTCATCTCCTACCAACAAGAAAAAGGATAAAAAGTCTAAATCTGCCATATAATTTCAGCCGAGGCTGAGGAAGCTGCAATCGTTGTTACCCGATCTGGAGCACAAGTTTAGCCCGCATGGAATAGTTAGTCGAAGATCCTCAGTCGGCAACGTTGCCTCCCTCTGATTTCAAATCCATCGCAGCCTCCACTGGCGGATAAATCCAAGCCAAAGGAAACCCGCTTGACAGGCCACTCCGTAATGATGTACCTCCGGGACTGGAGAGACCTTACAACTTTGACATATTGGCACAGTTGGCTAATACGCCAGCAAAGTTGTCGTTATACGAGCTCTTAAGGCTCTCCAAGGATCTTCGTGTCGTATTAAGCGAAGCACTAAAATGTTGACGCCTACTTAGCTCAGGTCAAGCCTCCAGGAGAAGACCTGCCAGCGAATCTACAGGACAGGGATAACACAGATGTAATGCCCAAAATTGTATTTACTCCACAGGATATGTTGATCAAGTCCAATTTGCATGATCGCCCCTTGTAATACACTGGATACATAAGCGACATCAAGTGGATCGGATGTATATCAACCCTGGCTCGTCAATAAGCATCATCCCGAAAAGCTTGCTCCAACTTCTTGGCATCCTATGCACCGGCTAGCGGCGACCAATACTGCCATTAGCGGTTTTAACTCGGGAAGGAGCTATCCCCTAGGAAAGATCTGATAGAAATGTCAGATTGGTGACCTGAAGACGGAGGTTACCTGCTACTTTATAGGTACAGACACCTCCTACAACATCCTTCTAGAAAGTCCGTGGATGCATGACTATATGATCGTGCCATCCACCCTTCACCAGTGTTTCAAGTATGTCAATAGGTACGGCTTCGTGAAGACTGAATTCGCCAACATCGATCCCTTCAAAGGGGTTGAGTCTTATTATTCTTCGAAGGCTTGTCTATATGAAGAATCCAAGAAGTACATCACTGACAAACTAGAGACCATCATCGGGCCAGAGGAACCCTTGATAATTCACCTCCAGACTCGTAAACCAGGCAAAGCCGCACCCCTTGTCATAATTTTGCATAAAGAGGACCCTGGTTCTCTCGTCCAAGCTGCGTAATCAGAACCAATGGTCATCTGACTCCCAAAGTCAAGAGCCAAAGCCCATCATAGGGTCGATGGTGATCCGGTTGCCAAAATCCGTTCAAAGACAATCGGAGACACAAAGTCCCTTGCCGAGCCAATTGTCACCTTTTGTAAAAACCCAAATTTTTTTGATTATTATTTATTTATTTGGCTTAAATAGGATTTTATGAAATTTGTGAGTATCTTTAAATTAAATACTTATTATTATAGATGACCTTAGCCATGGTTGAGTTTGAATATGCAAGACGACTAGAAAGTATGGCATGCCTAGCATTATTGGGTGCTTTAACTAGCATGCTAGCCATATTAGAGTGACATGGTCATACGGTAGTCCCTTGCATGTTAACCATTCAAATCATGGCACAAGTCATAATTTTTATTTAAATAATTAGTAAGAAAGCCTTTATGACTTTTTAGGAGACCCGGTTGCACCAAACCTTCCCAAACTTCTTCCAAGTTGAACCCAACCCTATGTAGACATGTTGGACATTAATAAATATTAATAATTATATTTTATTGTAATTCAATTTTTAGTGTAATTACATAGATAGAATTAAATTTATATTAAGAAATCCCTTTTTAAATCCTCAATCCAATCAACTAACCAACTCACCAAACAACCAAATCATGCCAAGTGGACCCCCACCATGTTAATTTTGGCCAAGCAAACCCCCCATGTCTAAAAGAATCAAATTAATAGGATTTAAATCCTAGATTGCTTAAAATTCATTTAAGGATATGTTAAATATACCAACTTATCCCAAACCTTAACCAAATCCTAATCTTTTCTTTCCCCACCTTGTGGCCTACCACTTCTCCCTATCCCCTCTCTATTTTTGGCAGTAATCCCCCTCCTCATAGCCTCCACACATCATCCTTCATTATACATCTTCTCCTCCTTCACAACAACTCATCTCCCATACATCCATCCAACCCCTCAAAACAAACCCTAAAAAAAACTCCATCCCCCATCCAACCCTCTATAGCATTATCAACTCTCTTACTCATCAAGAGAGGTTTAGCAAGCGAGATAGCGGAAAAGATTGGAGCTGTGGTGAAGAAGTCATCACCACCCTTTCTAGCAAGGATCTTTGGTAAGAAACCTAATCTTTTCTTCTAAAAACCTTTACTAAAATTCTGTAGAATATATGTTATTAAATCTGTAGAAATTATATTTTGAATTTTGTTATATTTAATCATCCATAAAAGTTCCATGTATTGTAGGCATAATATCCATGTTCCGGTAGGGTCAAATTAACACCATTGTGAAGGAACACTAGTTATTTATGCCTATTCTTAAAACTGAATTTTACGTGTATTCATATACATAAATTAGGATTTTTAAGTATTTTTCCACGAATTTAGCAACTCAATTCTGGTTGAGAAAATTATAGGTCAAACTAGCTAATTTCGGGCGACCTGCTGACCTAGAATGACCCGAACTTGTAGTATAATCTTACCCTCATCTCTGATGTTACTCTGAAAATAAAGTATTTTAATTCTATTTAAATTATATTTTTGGATTATTTTATCAATTATGAGTAATTAACTATGTTCCGGACAAGTTTCGGGTTAACTAGCTAACTTAGTAATCACTAGTCATAAATGCCTTTAGAAACATTAATTCTGTAATTTTAGAGTTAATTCTATATAAAATTAGTTCAAATAATATTTTAATGATTTTATATGATTTCTAAGTATAGTATTGAAGTAGGGGCATAACTGACTAATTATGAGTTGAAACCCAAAAAAACTGTGTTCGGTGTCTCGTGGAGCCTGTATGTGATTGTATAGGTCTAAAGGGTCCCACAGAAATTAAATATAATCTTAAATATTATTTTGACTAATTAAGTCATATTGTAAGTTTATGAGTAGTGGCTTAATTTAGTTAATTAATTATCTAGGAGCGTCGGGTTCCAGAGGCGTGGACACGGGAACGAAACTTCACCCTCACATCGCAGAACCAGGCAAGTATACCTTGCCAACTTGTACAGTATAATTTATATGCATGTTCATCATCTTGCTGCGGTTCTTTTTCTTACATTCGTGATTTCTTTACTCCATGTCTAGTACACTCATCCGGATAGTTTTACTTTACATATTTCTAGTTGCCTGCACATTCTCGTTCCTTTCTGTTGATACTTCTATCTGTTACACTGTGTTAGTTTCATATGTATTCCTTGATAGAGTCGTCTAGTCCTACACTACGATTCCCTCGACTTGATTATAACTTGACTTGACTTGACATGACTTGAGTATGACTCGACTTTGATATTCTATAGATTTGAGTACTTACCTTGACTACTCTATAGGATTTTATACTAGGATTGGCTACCGTCTTAGTTGTGAGTACTTGCCTTGACTGCGATTGAGACACTATAGATTGTGAGTCACTACCAAAATACATGGATTTACCGATAGCCTTATCCGTCGGTAGTCCGTCGCCAAAAATACATACCGACGGATATTTTGGTAAAACAGCCGTCGGGAATAACCTCGTCGCTAAAACATATCCGTCGCTACTCCGTCGCTCAGCGACGACTTAGCGACGGAATACCGTCGGCGCATTTAAATATATATAGCGACGGATTACCGACTAGCTTTCCCAAAACATGTATCAGGATATAGGGTTAGCGACGGAAAACTCCGTCGCTAAAGAGTCGGCAAAACCGTATCAGTGATTTTCTGATACGCAATATCCGTCGCTAATCCGTCGTAAATTTGTCGGTAAAAGCGTATCAGAGATTTTCCCATACGGCAGGTCGTCGTTATGCCGTCGCTAATCGCCGAGGTGTACGACGGATTAGCGTCGTATTAGTGACAAAACATCCGTCGCTAACTGCAAAATTTATGGACATCAAACAGAACCAGGTCGACGGACATTCCGTCGCTAAACCGTCGCTCAATGTAAAATTCTTCCAGGTAGCGACGGATATTACGTCGCCAATCCGTCGATACATTAAATTTCTACAGTTAGCGACGGATAGTCCGTCGGGACTTTGTCGCCAGTCCGCCGTAAGTTAGTCGCCAATCCGTCGCGAAAGCTAAAATTTATGGACATCAAACAGCACCAGGTCGACGGATCGTCCGTCGCCAATCCGTCGCTTTATTGAAATGCTCCAGGTAGCGACGGTTTTTTACGTCGCCACTCCGTCGCTAACCTCAGTTTCTCCAGTTAGCGACGGACTATCCGTCGCTGAGTGGTCGCCAGCCCATCGCTAACTTCTAATTTTTGAAAAAAAATACTGCAAACAGACTCTTTCCTGTTTATACAACACATCCAACACAATATCAAACATGCAAAATATCCATATACAACACCATATATCCATATCCAACACGAATATCCAACGTATCCAATATCCAACACCATATATCCATATGCAAAATATCCATATCCGACACCAATATCCAACGTATCCAATATCCAAAAAATATACCAACACAATATATCCAATATCCAACATTAAATTATCCAAACATAAAAAAATCCGACATACAATGTATCCAAATCTACAAAACCAACAACATAAACAAAATCAAACCCCGTCCGTCGGATCGTCTCGTGCTCGTGCCGCCGCATCCGCTTTGCGTATGTACTCCTCCACCGTGTGTGCCGGCACTTGGGACAAGACATGGTCTGGAAGCGCACGTAGCTGCTCTGGCACAACATGTCAAGGAGCGTCAAGATGGTGTTATCCGATATGCGGGCGTCCGAGAGCGGTTAAACGAAAGCCGTCCGGGGGAAGAAGGACCAGGTCGATCCGAAGCACCGGCAGCAGCAGTAGACGGACCGGAGCACCACCAGATGAACCGGAAGCACCAGCAACGACCGAGAGTAGACGGACCGGGAGCAGACGACCGGGAGCAGACGGATAGCGCCCCAATACTATCGCCTGCAAATCTGACACCGCGGAGGTCAGAGTCGCAAGCTGCACCCTCACATCGTCAACCGGGGGCGCTGGGGGAGGCGGAGGCGGTGGATATCTCGGGGACGGCTGCAACGAGGGCCCATGGAACCTAAGCCGTAGACGCGCCCTTTCCTAACGCCGCCGACGGATTCTACGAACACGTCATCGTAGCGAGCGGCCATAGAAGAGTGCGTCTGGGTGGGCGTCGTTTCGCCACATTCTCGGAAGGGGGCTCGATCTCAAGCCGACTAAGTGCCTCACGATAGCAGCCTATCCAATGAATGTGTTTATACTATAAGTTTTTCCGAAGTTATATCTAAATCCTATGTTTTCCCTAAGTTATAGTCTGAATCCTAAGTTTATCTAATTAACTTAACAATAATTATATTTCTAACATAAATCTCATAAACGTAAGTACTTACATCAGTCTCCTCGGCCCTCGCGTCGACGAAGCTCCCGTCCTTCCGCTCTTGTGTGTATGCACGAATACATCGTGAGTGGTGACCGTCTCCGCCTCTTTCCCGCTTCACCGCCCGTTGGGCCTGCATACGTAGAATTTAATTAACTTCGTATATTAACAGTACGAAATTAAATAATAGAATGAATTTGAATTTGCGCTATCTCACCAAATCTGCATGCGTTGATGCGTGGGGCCTTGATCCCCCCGTATGCAGACCCGCGGCCTGTCGATTAGCCTTAGCTTTCTCCGATTTCAGCTTGAACTGCGGAGTATCCATCTCTCCCAACATGCTCATAGTACTCTGCCGGATCCAGTCCTTCCTCGTATGTGCCGTACGAAGGTCGTACACCGTATCCCGTATCTTCTTCCCTGGCGGCTTTGTAGGTCCTGCGGATCGCCTCCTCCGCGATGGAGGGGCCACCAGAACGTCCTCTGACATACAAATCAAATATTATGTAAAAAAAATTTAATAATTTAAAGAATTTAATAATTTACCGACGGATTTATACCCTCATCTCGTCGAGCCAGACGTACTTCATGTCCTGAGGCACCTCAGAAAAATTGAGGTAGGGGCCATGGTAGTTATCCCGGATAATGCGCCCTAGAATCCGGGCAGCATCCCACGGGAAAAACCTATAAAGAAGCAACGACTGGATTATTAACTTGAATAATGAAACAAATTTAATAAATTAACTAAATTTACTTACGATTCACCAGCGGGCATAGCTCTCGTCGGAACTCTCGCCACCAGCCTCTCTGGTGGCGTCGGGAGATCCGCGGGTCCGCGCATGTACTCCCCGGTAACAGGATGAAACTGAATCCCGGGTACTCCGAGGCCCACCCTGCAGTAACTGCTGGGCCCCCTGCTGCATCTGCTGCTGCATCCGCTGGTACATCCGGTGACGGAACGGATCCGCTAGCGGATGGAGTCACAGGCCTCGACGACGATGTCGATGGCACCAAGGAAGAATGACGGCGGGAAGAGCCTGTGTTCGGGCTCTCCAAGTCGGGATCGGAGGTCACATCCGGGGAATGTGGCTGGCAACCACGACCGCTACCACCACGCCCACGCCCACGCCCACGACCACCACCACCACCACCGCCACCGCCACGACCACGGCCAGCACCACCAGTACGGGTGCTCGCAACCATGCCCTGTAAATAGAACACATAAACAAAATACCGACAACATAGATTTATAAATAAATATAAACTAAACATATCCATACCAGCAGCAGGGCGATGAGTGCCGCCCAGACGAGTAGGCCTAGGAGTGCCATCTGCAAAAAGAAACTCATACAATAATACGCAAATATCCCAAACTGAAATAAATATTACAATCAGAAGTGAAGTACGAATAAAAGCTAGATACACAAAATCTGATAAAATCACGCACCAATACAACAAAGTACAATTCTTGTAACTTTTGATGAAAGGGCATCTTGTGTTCCACTAGACTTGTAATTGTAAATCCAAATGTAATAGGGAATTTAGGATTCGAGACTAGATATTGGGTGCTTCAAGATACAACTGAAATATAGCAATATTTAATCATCGTCATCGTCCTCTTCCTCGGCCTCGGCCTCATCATCATCATCATCCTCATCCTCATCGTCGAATCATCTGTATCCTCATCCTCATCCTCATAAAGTTCTTCTTCTTCTTCTTCTTCAGTCTCAATACTTGGGACAAGACGCCGCTTTCTTCCCTGAGTTTTGCTCATGGCATACTTAAGAAATACTTCCACACCTGCCTGAAAATCGTCACTCACACCAATTCTGCTCTCGTGTTGTCGTTTGTACATCCATGTACGATCAACAAAGTAACGATTCATGCTCGATTTGATGTGAATATCTGTATCGTAAGACAAACTAAACATAAGAATTAATAGCCCGATACCGATACTCATATCGTAAGAAAAACTAAACTTGTGGATAACACGCTAGGCCTACGACGAGGCTACTTAGTATCACAATCTAACATAATTAGTATATAATCATGTAACTGGTGGATCCGCTAGCTAGTAAGTCGGATGTACTTAATATCAGAGAGTATCAGATTAGTATCAGTATATAGGTTAGGTAGACCGTATCAAACGCATATCGGAATAGTAGGCCGAATAGGAGGCCGAGATAGTCGAATGAGAAGAAGGGAAGAAAGGAGGAGCAGATGGGTCCAGAGCCATGGTGGGAGGAGAAGTAACATGAGAGCAGTTTCTCCGTAACATCTCCTGGCTCTGCTGGCAACTGAAGTCCAGATGCTACAAAGGACGATCCTTCGCTGAAATCGACTACAACACCCATCAGTTCAGTTCATTCCTATATGAGTATATTCCAATGCCATAGAGGAAGGTCAACAAACTGATGGCTTCTATGGCATTGGAATCTACTCATATAGGAATGAACTTGAACTGATGGGTGTTGTAGTCGATTTCAGCGAAGGATCGTCCTTTGTAGCATCTGGACTTCAGTTGCCAGCAGAGCCAGGAGATGTTACGGCGGAAACTGCTCTCATGTTACTTCTCCTCCTCCACCATGGCTCTGGACCCATCTGCTCCTCCCTTCTTCCCTTCTCTCATTCGACTATCTCGCCTTCTATTCGGCCTACTATTCCGATATCGATA
>JANAVB010002351.1:0-89296 GCA_029216955.1 Iris pallida
GTTGCAGAAGTTCGCAGTTTTCTTGGATTGGCCGGCTACTACCGGCGATTGTTTCGGACTTTGCTCGAATTTCAGCACACTGACGCAGGTTAATCCGCAAGGATGTGCAGTTACTTGGAAAAGATGTCATGATTCTTTGAGAAGTTGAAGCGAGGCTTGATGACGGCACCATTCTCACACTCCAGAGGGACGGAGGATTCTCAGTGTATTGTGATGCTTCAGGCCGAGGTTTAGGAGTGTTTTGATGCAGCATGGGAAGGTAATATAGCTTATGCGTCACGATAACTTCGTGATCATGAAAGGAATACCCGACCACGACTTGGAACTGGCAGCGTAGTGTTTGTACTCAAGCTTTGGAGACAACTTGTATGGAGATAGGGTAGAGATTTTCACGACCATAAGAGCTGAAGTATGTGTTCACTCAGAAGGATCTTAACATGCGTCAGAGAAGATGGCTAGAGCTGCTTGTGGATTATGATGTCAACCTGTAGTATCATCCTGGGAAGGCCAACGTTGTTACAGATGCATTAAACAGGGAGCCGGAGATATTTCTAACAGCACAACCAGAGTGTTAGCAGATCTTCAAAAGATGGGTATAAAAGTTGTCCTTCCTACCAATGTGGCATTGAATGGCCAGCATGCAAGTTCAGTCCAGTATAGTTGAGAGGAAAGATAGCTCAGTCCTCCGATTCTAAGCTTCAGCGGCTTAGAGCAGAATGTAAAACAGGACGAAGACCAGAATTATGCATTCATGAAGACGGTACACTTTGACATGGTGAGCGCTTTGTGTACCCAGTGGAGACATCAGACAGGAGGTCATGGCGAAAGCTTACAGTTCTCAGTATTCGATTCATCCCGGTGGCACGAAGATGTACCAAGATATCCGTCAGCACTTTTGGTGGAATGACATGAAGAGGGAGATAGCTCGATTTGTCTTTCGGTGTTTGGGTTGCCAACAAGTCAAGGCTGAACATCAGAGGCTAGCTGGACTTCTTCAGCCCTTGCCAATTCCAGAATAGAAGTGGGAGCATATAACGATGGATTTCGTGACTGGATTTACTAGGTCCCGGCCGGTAGAGATGCTATTTGGGTTATAGTTGATCGGCTCACGAAGGTGGCTCACTTTCTCCCATTCAGAGTTGGTCAGTCGGACGGCTCAGCTAGCAGAGAGTACCTCAGGCGATCGTCCGACTTAACGGTATACCAGTCAGTATCACTCGGACAGAGATTTAAGATTCATGTCGTTTGGCGTAGTCTGCAAGAGAGTTTGGGAACTCACCCTCCAGTTCAGCTCAGCTTATCACCCGCAGACAGATGATCAGTCGGAACGCACGATCCAGACACTTGAGGATATGTTGAGATCTTGTACGCTCGACTTCGGTGGTTCGTGGGAAGATCACCTGCACATGGTGGAGTTCTCGTACAATAATAGTTTCCAAGCCAGTATCCAGATGGCACCGTTCGAGGCACTGTACGGTAGGAAGTGCAGATCCCCGCTAGCATGGGACGATGTTGGAGAAGGCAGATGCTTGGTCTAGAAATGATCACTCAGACAGTTAAAGTGGTTAGGAGAGTTAGAGATCATCTTCGCGTTGCACAAGATCGCCAACGCCATTGGGCGATTCTATCGACGTTCCTTTGAATTTTTTGTCGGCGACCATGTATTCCTTAGGATCTCGCCTAACCGTGGCGTCATTCGTTTCGGCGTACGGAGAAAGCTTAGTCCTAGGTATATAGGGCTGTTCGATATCCTGGAGCGAGTAGGAGATGTGTCCTATCGTCTCGCTCTTTCGCCGTCTCTGAGTGAGGTGCATGACGTGTTCCATGTATCCCAACTACGATAGTATCTCCCGGACCCGAGCCATATCCTGGATCATTCGGAATAGGTTGTTGGTACCAACCTTTCGTATGAGGAAAGGCCCGTGTCCATATTGGACCGGAGAGAGAAGATACTCAAGAACAAGACTATCAAGTTAGTCCGAGTTGCTTGGGGTCATCACTCTTTGAGTGAGTCAACATGGGAGCGTGAGGATGATATCCGATCGCGATATCCCGACCTATTTGACTCGTAAGGTATAATGTCTTTCTAATGCCTTACGCTCTAAATTCTTGCTTGAAATGAATGATTGCATGGTAGATTGCTTGAATATAGCTTGTCCTTGCCTCTCTAGCCTCTTAATTAAATTCGAGGACGAAATTCTTTTAAGGTGGGTAGAGTTGTAATGACAATGGTTCGTATTACGTATTTTGGTATACGTGTACGTATTTTGACTCGTATTGCATGACTCCTTGCTTGGTCTATTTGGCATTTTCTATTGCTTGGTTCGGTTCGGTTTGGCTTGGTTTGGTTTTATTTATGAAACCAACCCTACCTACCCCCACCACCATTTATTAATCCTACTCTCTTCTCTCTCCTCATAACTCTTCTTCTTCTTTTCATTTACTCCTCTCCACCTACACCCAAGAGCCCTAGGCAAGTGCAACTTGCTTCATGATGGATCTCAAGTTTTATTGTTCCATTCTTTTTTTACATGATTATAAGCCTCTTTAGAACTTGGAGTTTTTGATTTTTATGGATAGATTCTTCTAGATCTACATTATAACCTTAGGGTTTTCATGAGTTCATGGAGTTTTCTGGTTTTGATCTACTAAAACTTGTTATTTTCGAAAACTAATAGTTCCATGAGCCAGAGCACGAAATTTTGTGTGAATTTGGTTTTTGATTCACCTCATTTCGAGTTAAAATAAAGTTTTTATGGCCAAAACAAGTTTTCTGAATTTTTATGTCGGCTGAGTAAAATTTTACGCAGGGAACTCTGTTTATGCGTATTTTACGTGGATGGTATCCAGAATGTAAAATTTTACGCAGGGAACCCTGATTTTGCGTATTTTATGCTGGATAGTATCCAGGATGTGAATTTTTACGCTGGAACCCTTCTCTTTGCGTATTTTACGAATTGAATTTTTGGCGTAAAAAGTGCACAGAATGACTGTTTTTGCCAAGTTTAGCTATTTTTTAGCCAGAATTTCGAAAAACTTAAAACATGAAAGTTTTAGATCTTTGTCTTGCCTCTCCGAATATCTTTGGAGCACCTAATTTGGAGTTCGTATGTGGAAGTTATGCCCCTGTCATGAGCCGCATGATTCCTCCACAGCTCTTGTACCCTGTTTATGTTTAGTTATTGCATATATGCTCATACCAGGTTAAATGTTGATTTTAAATATGTTCCATGACATAATGGTGGCCCGTCGTGGCGCACTCTTGACAGTGAATTTGACATAATATATATCTCGAATGCTGTTGCGACGGCTAGCATGTCATGACAAGATTGAATGGCCTGGACACCGTGGGTGATTGTGTTTGTACAAATAAACCGGTATATTTTACATCATGTCTAGGACAGGGATCCCTGAGTACCACGATCAGGGGTACCTACTGTAAATGGCTAAGGCTAATAACTAGAATTCAGTAGCCATGAGAGATTTTCCCAGTTACAGGCGATCCCGTTATCCCGGCCACCATGTTGGACTTGTAGCCTGCCGACGAGTAGGGCACATGTCTAAATTCACTAATACATGAAATAGAACGAGGCATTGCTTAATGAATTCAAGTCGCCTGGATAACCTGGATTAGCTGCAGGGTTTGTGGCTGGAGGAATATTCACCATTGCTAGTAACTAGGCTTGTGATAACCCTAGTTAGTAATGTAGAAAGCCGTAGTCACTGATTGGCTGTGAGCGATTGTATGGTGTAGATTCAGTACTCGAATATTACAAGCATGATTGCATGATTGTCACTTTTAACAATAAAGATCAGGGGCTAAGTTCTGTTCAGGCGAAGGGTTACAACCCGGTCCTTGTTTGGTTTAAGGGTTGTAAACTGGCTTCCGGAGCAGTTCTTTGTCCCCTCTTCGTTTATTATCTTATTGTACCCCACGTCATGCTCGTTATGCTTTACTTTCCAACAAGAATTAGAGACAGAGTTCTATTCAAGTGAAGGGTTACAACCCCGGTCCTTGTTTGGTTTAAGGGTTGTGACCTGGCTACTTGAATGGTTCTCTCGTACTCTAATATGACTGTTGTTTTTTTTTATCATTATCAGGCTCTTTCATGATTACTTTTAATATTTGTTCTGATATGCTGGTTTTAGTTTTTAAGTGAAGCCTCCTTTGTGGCACTTGCTCCTTCTGGAATCTGACCCAGCTGGTTTTGTATGGCCAGATTTTGGAGCAGCAGCAGAGGATCTACCGACTTTCCAGCCCGATGGTGACCACCATGCGTAACCAGGGCAACGAGTGGGTTTATTTTTGGCTCTCCACTCTATTGTAAAATTACTGTTTTGAGGCGTTTAGCCGACGAGCACCTGTTAGCTCGTATTGCATACCTTATTTACTGTCTGTCTACGGGCTGTAACATGATTGACAGATCCTAGGGTTGATCATGTATGACTGAACTCTTGCTAGTTCTCACATTTTGTAACGACTAGCTTCATGATCAGCTGAATATGTAATATTTGGGACGCATTACTATTGTATATCTGGTGATCTTACATCTTGTAACTTTACTTGCTTGCTTGAGATTGAGACATTTAGGCTTGTTATTGACCATAGGAGACTGATGGATTATAGTTAAACCCTCATATATCTAGACAGCCGTGACCGTATAGTGAGGTGGATTCCATTTTATTATACGTAGCTGGCTATGTACCCCCGCACTTCAGTATTCTGGTTCTGGGGCGTGACAGTCTCCCGTGGAGGTTCGGGGACGATGTCCTCGAAATATATTCAGATTTTCAGATTTGTTTATATATGGACAACTGTCGTCATGAAAAAATGTGTCATCAAAGTGTTTTTGGTTTTTATATTTTGTTTCTATTTTTATCTTTATTTTATAGGAACAAATGTACATTGGGTTCATAGTTGGCACTAGGAAGCTCAAACTTAATCTTAAACAAACATCCTAGTCCACCAAACCAAATTGGCCAACCCAATCTATAAACCAGTCCATTCAAATCAGCATGAACCCAAATCAGAAACATTCTTGAAATGAGGTGACCGAACTCGGGGTGAGTTCTGCTAGAACTCTTTCCGAACAGGGTCCCCCTGACCCAGTTTGCTATTTGACCGCATTCCCTCCCGGAGACCAGGTTCTAACGTTTGAATTTATGAACGTTATAGGGGACCGAACTTTGACCGAACTCAGTCTCCAATAAACCTATATATAGCTATAGATTTTTACCATTTTAACTCACTAATTCACTTTCATGTTTTCTACCATATGAGCTATAAAACTTCTTCATTCCCAAGATCAACTCACAACCGTCTAGTGCCAATGTCGTTCCAATTTTAAAAGTTTGATCGAGTTGTAAAGCTTGGTTTCAAAGTGTTGTCTCTACACTGTTGTTCTGAAGTCGTGAATCCTTCGTATTTAAACTCATGGTTGAAGTCATCTTGTCCTTCGGAACAAAGCACGAGGTATAAGAAGTCGACGTGTCCTTCGGATTAAAGCATGTGTTGTAACTGCTATTTCAAATAGTGGATTAATATCGAACAAAAGTTCTCGAGATTGGATTAGTCCTCACAGAGGAAAATCAGTATAAACATCAGCGTTTGCATTTACTCTTCTATACTCATTTACTTTACGTATTTACTTATATACTGTCTTCTTCATATTTGTTTGATTACTGCCATAAAAAAAATTTAGTTGTAATTTTTATTTCGCTGCATACACGCACTCTATTCACCCTCATTCCCTCTTGAGGTGCTCAACGGTGTTACAATTTAGACTTTCGTAATGTTATATATATATATATTATATATATATATATATATATATATATATATATATATATTTGGGGAAGGTAACTGCTTTATAAGAATGAAAGAATGGAGAACCATACAACTGAAATCTCTCATACGGTTTGCCGCCACTCCTACTGGAGGGGACTCCCCCCCCACCAACTAATTGAAGCAACAAAAAACAACTATGGGAACAAATAAAAAGCTACTCTAAGGACCCAGGATTACCCAGGGGCCATGATGTCCATATCCGCCTGGATGCTCCTCTCGAGACTAATAACTGAGCTCTCGACTCCTTCAAAAATTCTCCTGTTTCTTTCCCTCCATAGATGCCATACCGAGCAAGCAAGAGGAAGACGGGCCTTCCAGAACCAGGGATGATTCGCGTTGCTATACTTGGATATCTCCTCAATCGCTCCAACGATGTTGTCCTCTCTATTTGCCGTCAATCCCAAGGATCTCCTTTGAGAATTCCAGACTTTGGAGCTCCACTCGCAGTGAAAGAATAGAGGGAGTGGGATCAGGGGCAGAGTAGCAGAGAGGGCACCTGTTGTCATCCACCTGAATCCCAAATCTCCTCATCCTATCCTTAGTGAGCAATCTCCCTAGCACCGCCTTGAGTATACAGTAACTGAACTTAGGCGTGGCCCCCTTCATCCAAATATACCTCGACCATATGAAAGCCGAACTCCTCTTCCTGTACTTATCGTACGCCACTCTCAGGGAGAAATTCCCTTTTACAGAGCCCTCCCATCTCCAATGGTCCCTATCTGCTGTGCCATCAATGTGAATTTTCATGATCTTCGTGGCCCATCTCCTAGCCTTCGATCCGAGGGGATAGCCCATCCCCCATCCCGGATCAACGTACTAACTCTTTCTCTTCCTGGTTCTCCATTGCTCCGCCCCTGAACCCCCTGGAAGACTCTCGTGCTCGAGCCACGGATTGTCCTACAGATCAGTATCCTTGCCATCGTGGATGATTCTCGTGATACATTCCTTAAGTCTGGGCCGGAGTTTAAGGATGGATTTAAAACACGTCGAGTTGTTAGAATTGCTATTCATAGACCAAAAATTGTCATCCTTGATGTACCTGCTCTTCATCCAGCTAGACCATAATGAGTCGCCTTCAATAAGTGACCACCCCATCTTAAGAACAGCCATCTCCTTGAGTGGACAGGGAACGGACCACCCCCCTTCGCTCCTCGGGCGGCACATGTCCGCCCAAGCCATTGTTTGAATTCCGCCTTTCCACACGAACCTCGCGCACATGTTGTCGACCTTCTGCACAGTCTTCTTGGGAAGGAGAACCACATGAAACCAGTATGAAACTATCGAGCTGATAACCGCTCTAACGAGCTCGATTCTACCACCAAAAGAGAGCAGCTGAGCCTGCCAACCTTCGAGTCTCGACTGCACCATGCGAATGAGACTCAAACAGTCTGAGTGCCTAGCAAAAGTAGTGGCTAGGGGAACCCCCAGATATCTGATAGGGAGGGAAGCTCCCTCGACCTCCATAAGATTAGCCCACCTCTCCTTCAAGCTACAGGTCTTGTTGAGAATAATCGAGCTCTTATCTTTGTTAAGACGGAGCCCGAAAACTTTTTCGAATTCAAACAGAACATGAAGAAGACTATCGATCCCCTGCTCAGAAGGTTTGATGAAAACTAAAAGATCATCCGCGTATATAAGATGCGATATACTCGGATTCACTAACCTGAAGATGGGGGTAATCTTCCTCGAGTGCTCGGCTAACTCCATGAGACATGAGAAGTGCTCCATAACCATTGTGAACAAATACGCCGATAGGGGGTCTCCTTGCCTGAGCCCTCTGGTAGTATGGATGAACCCAACCGGCCTCCCCTTGATCAAGACTGAGACGGAAGGAGTCGAGATGCATTCGTATATCCTGTCAGTCCACCAATCATCAAACCCCATCGATTTCATAATGCGAATCACGAATTCTCGATTAACTGAGTCGTACGCCTTCCTTAGGTCTAACTTAATGCAAGCCTTGTCACCTCCGATCTTGTTAAAATCCCTCACCAACTCGTTAGCCAATAGACAATTCTCGGCTATATTCCTCCCCTCAATGAATGCAGATTGGTTACGGGATATCAAACCAATATATATATATATATATATATATATATAAATATATATTTGGAACATGGAATTTATACCTAAGAACATTCAGAGTGTTCAGTGTTCGGCATGTGCGAATCTATTAATGTAAAATCTTCTTGTTTCGTTTTCCTGCTGCGCTAACCTGGATGTAATAAATAGTAAGATCGCTCTGCAACCGTCTTCTTTAAGTGTTGCCAGCCGGTGTCAGGCTGTCTGTTTGTGGTTTGGTTAAGATTATGGTGCTCTCTTTCTTAAAATAGTAGAAATTATTAAATAATTTACTCACCAAAACCAGAGAATCTTAGGAATCTTTTCTATGCAAATGGAAGTCAAGTGGTAGCTAATCCTAGTTTAGCTGATATCATATAAATGATCCACAACAGTTACATACTGAAAGTCTGAAACCAAACTTCTACCCACTCCTGCACAAATTTTTATACATAGAAATAGTGCAGGCCACAAAACTTTATTTTTGTACTTCAACTCCTGTCCTTGTGATCCGATCCCCATTTCACCCCCATCTGGTTTGAATGGCTGTCATTTTGTTGGCCTACTCTTTCGTGCCATTATGTCCTGAAAGAGTTACAACATCAAGAAATGGTCCACCAACATGTGGCCAGAGTCTGCAGACACATACAAGCTGTAGAGCAAAATTCAATTCACCTGAAAATGAGCATGTAACAGCTGTTGGTTACTCCTCATCTCACTTGACACTCAGGGCCGGCCCAGAGGTAAGCCAGACAAGACTTCGGACTTGGACAACCCCCTCTGTTTGGAGCAGCCCTCATGCTCAGCAGGACCCCACAAGATGTCGGGGTCGCGAATGACCCTCCACGATCGGCCCACAATAAAGCTCAAGGGGCAACAAAACACAAGCTCTGGATAGGGCAACCCACAACTCCGTGGGCCGGCCCTGTCGACACTCATAGATCTGCGTTGCTTCTCACTCCTAACTCAAGGCATGCACTCATGGAGGAAGAATTGGAGCCACAACTCTCTTGGTTCTCTCAAGCATCAGCCCCATAGCTCATGTACTTTGAGATTTTGCAGCTTGGCTGGCTCCTCTTCTTCTCCTTGGGAAAGTTCAGTAAGTGGAACATTTGTGCAGTTAGTAGTCTTGTTAGCTAGACTCCTGCATTGTTGTGTAAGCTATAGACAATGTAAAGATTTTTCTTTTTCCTAGGAGTCTAAACTATGTGAAGTTGGAGTAAGTAAATTTATAGTATCAATTTGTTTTATTCTTTCAACGCGATGAATGTGAGATAGCCTAGACTTCAACCACAGTGGTCGGAAGGAAGGAAGAAAGAAAGAAAAATTGTGAGATGGACTACAGAAAGGAGTGCGAGACCAGGCTCTTAGAGGTCTCTGTAGGTGCTCATAAGCTGACCCAGATGATCAGCTCATGGTCGACGAAGGAGCCAAATCTCGGCAACGAGCAGTCGAAAAACGTCACCAGGGATCTGCTCAAGGGCAGCTTCGATCTCGAAGAGTCGGCGATCACACTCAGAAAGCTTCAACAAGCAACGTGGATGATGTCTCGAGCCAGGCAAAATCTTGAACTTGATTTAGATAGAGAAAGGGGACTGGCACATTCCAGAAGACTCGAGTCGAACTGCGTCGAGGAGCTGAAGAAGGTGATAAGAGAGAGCAGCTATAGAAGAAACGTCGGATCCGTCTCTAGTACTAATGATGATGACGAGAGGACTTCTTCTTCTAGCCAATCTTTGAGGTTCGCCACGAGCAGAGGCCACCACATTGCGCAGCCTAGGAGAGCGAAGGGTCCAAGTCTGATTGCGAAGCTCATGGGTCTCGAAGCGATCCCTTCGGACATCGGCCACTCCGCAAGAGAAGAGCAGGAGGACAAGTTCTTGGTTCAACTAGAGCCGCCTCTTGGCATAGAGATGCTCAAGGCGAGGATGCGGCCATTGATGGAGAAAAAACCCGAAGCAAAGAGAAATACACTGAAGGATGTCGTCGAGGAGAAGAAGAATGGCGTCAATGACTGCACAAATGTGACAAGTTCGTACGGAAGCAGCTCATATTCGAGTCCTAGTAACAGCTCACATACATATGGAGAAGTCCCTCCCATTGTGATGTTACAAACACCACAATTGCCTAATCACGAAAAGTTCCTGTCGAAGAAGGTGGTTCAAGAGAGGGTTGGCGACAATGCGCAGATCCTCTCTGGAAAATCGGAGAAGAAGGAAGTCGCCAAGCCACGGGACAGTAAGCAAATCGCTTGTGCAAGACAACAACAACAGAGACGAATGTCGATCGGTAGAAAGAGAGAGAGTGTGAAGACGGAGAAGGCAGTTCCATCTCCGACATCGCAGGCCAAACTGAGTAGTAGAGCACAAGCTTATAAGCTTGATAAGAGTCGAGCTGCGGCTAGAGGCGGTGAGCAAGTCGTTCTTGCGGCGAATGCACCAAGAAGCCATCGGAGACCGGACTCTTGGGGCTCGATGGAGCCTGCGAAAGCGAAGAAGAAAAAGGAAGTAAAACCAGCAAGGAAGCCGTAGACATCATACTAGCTGCTGTAAGTCCTCTTTGATCTTCAAATTTAACGTTCTTAACCTTAGATCATCTACACAGATTTCTTTCATGTAGACCTAACGTCTTGTGCATTTGCGTATTCTTTCAAGACCGGTAATGCAATGTACGATGATGCCAAAACCATTAATCGAAGTCGAAGTCGCACTTTGCCAGTCGCGGCGCTCCCGAAACATATGGAGAACTCCAAGCAATGCAACAGAGGTAAGCAATGAAATTTTTCTCACTAATTAATCTCTAATTATTCCTTCTCTTCTTGTGGAGTACACTTTCGTATAGAACATTGTAGTGTACTAATTAATCTCTAATTTTAGTATGTTTGGGTCTGTCAGTCAGTCTATATATATTTACATAGTTAATGAAGTCTATTTTTGTACTGAATAATGCTATTTGTCCCTCCAAATTGTACCCCCAAACCGTCACTTCTTACATGGTAGATTATTTAACGTGCCACGTCAGCTGCCACATAAGGAGGGATGTATTGGAGGGACAATTTGGAGGTTCGAATAGCATTACTCTTTTGTACTCTTAACTTGTTAGTTTCTTTCTATATTGAGTTTGTCATGTAATCTAGAGTCTTATGTATATAAGAAGAAACTCTCCTATGGAGAGTATGCTAGTTGTCAGGAACTTGTTGAAGTATCATGACATTCTTTGAAGTGTGTATGGGTTAAATCAACTAACAAAGATCAACATTGACTACAGGACATAGAAGAAAAGATTCAAAGCTCTTTTGTGAAGCTATGGTGAAGACTAGCAAGGGTGGTAGTAGAAAATCTAGATCACCATCATCATCATCAGAAGCTAAACAGCTTCCTGATGACAAAACGACCATACAGAGTGCAGCTAGCGCGGAAGACATAAAGCTACTGCTTCGGAGCAGCCAATCCTTTATCGCTCGTGCGCAAGAACTCTGCAGGCTTGATGACTGTCAAGCCACACATCATCGGAAGACCAGTGCAGTGGAGGTCGGACCAGAGGATGCTAAGCTTATCTTGGGTTGTGCCAGGGAGTTGGTTGTTCGCAAGAGCCTCCAACTAGAGTGCTCGAACCACCCAATTGTCCGAAGGCGGTTGTCTCGTTCGTCAGCTGTCGTCGTCTGCGTGGATCAGCTGGTGGAGGAAATTGCGAACGAGGTCGAGAAGCTAAGAGCTCGGCGGCGCGGTGAAGATGGCAATGGTGCAAGTTCAGATCGAGATGATGTGGATGTGATGATAGAGGGAGATATCGGATGCAAGAATGTGCTACTGAATGCTATGTGGGATCAGGGGTGGATGGACTGGATTTGTCTCGAGGAGGCGGGTCATGTGGTCGGTCCACTGGAGAGGCTAATATTGCATGGTCTTGTTGAAGAACTTGTTCTGGATTTACTGCATTAGCACCTCTTACCTTTTTCTTAGGACGCTGCTACTTGGACCGCGTTTTTGACCCGCAGTTTTGGCCCGCAGTCCACGTGGGCAGCCTCACATTGGCAGGTCTTCCGGCGGTGGTTTCCATGCAAATAGGGAGAAACGAATGGGGTTCGGCCACGTAGGTCTACGGTCACGTCCGTGAACAGAAACCGCGGGCCATTTATCATTTCCGTTGTTCTTATTCACTTTTTTTAAGGTCTCTTCCTATTTTTCTTGTGGATGTAAAGGGGGGTCAATAATGTAAGTTTTTTTTGGCAGATGTTCCTCAGAAAATTGTGAGATAGACTATATGTTCTCCTTGAATATGAAATTTTTGATAAAGTTTCGTCTGCTATGTTCTCCAGGTTCCAAGAAGGCTTAGGTTGACCTAGGTTTGTTCTTTGTTTAGTTGATAGGAGTCTCTCTCATGACACAATCAAGGTTATAACCCCATGAAGCTACTACTAGTTCGGCAAAAAGATCAAAGAATGGAGGCACGTTTGCAGGAAGTCCTTGTCGACTAAAGCATTATAATCACCATATATGTACTGATTGGAAATTACTATGATTGTTGTTAAGATGTCGGTAGATATACACTCTTCAACATTTGATTCCTAAGCTACTTTTTTGCAGCATTAGGCATTTACATTGCCTATTTGACTGATAAAGGAGCGATTCATATATATATATATCACGGGCTAGAAACTGTTGGGTTGGGTAGGGTTCTCATCTTATGTTGCGATCAACACCATATGTGTGTCGGAGAAGTTCGGAAAGCCAAAAGCAACAAATATGAGTTCATTTGGAGTTGTTTCAGTGCATATCGTAGCCGTATCAGAGGCAACAGTATGTAGTCGGTATTCTTAGAAGCGTCAAAAACATCCATCAAATTTTGTGTGAAATTTTTGATGGGAAAGAAACGCGGAAACCTTTCCCCAAACCGGAGAGTACCTGCGAGAGGACCGAGCAAACAACGCACGAACCCAAAAACAAGCACACACAACAATCACGCAGACACAGAGAATTTTTGACGTGGAAACCCTTGCGGGAAAAAACCACGGGACGATCGGAGTCCAACCCTGAGAAGCCTCCACTAATGGAATAGAAGAATTACACCCTCTACAAACTCCTCCCGATCCAAATCGGATCCCCACAACACTCAGAGACAAGAACAATGATTACAAGGCTACGAAGAGCGAGAACGACGAGTAGAGATTACCCGAAACACGATCTCCTTCGAAAACGACCTTCAATCCTCCGTCTTCTTCTCCGAAGTTGCAATGGCACTCTTGCCTCCTTCTCTCTCAAACTTGTGTTGCCCAATACTTGCGATCATGAATTAGGGTTGAGAAAACTCAATATATAACTCCCCAATCCCGCAACCAACCTGGACCGTTGGATTAGATCCAATGATGAAAACTCATCCTAAAATCCGCTTCAGCCCCCGACGACACAGAGTTCGGCCAGAACTCTGTGTCAAGCATCCAGAACCTCACCCCACAGTACTGGAGTGGCCAGACCGAGTTCGGCCCGAACTCGCCATGGGACCGAGTTCGGCCCGAACTCGGATCCCCTGTTCCAGAATCTCCCCCTGGGCAGCAACAGCAGCAGCGACTCTACGTCGCCCACTTCCCGAGCTTCTTCGACACACGAACGGCGCTCGTCGCACTCCGGGGTCTTCTCCACATAGGTTGGGAACCCCACCCACTCCAACAAATCTCCCCCTTCACAACTATGGGGAGGACGTCGTCATCCCGACGATCTGCCTGCAGTACTCAAACTTCCTCCTTGGTAGAATCTTCGTAAACATATCAGCTCCGTTGTCGTCTGTATGCACCTTCTCAAGCTCCGCGTCCTTCTTCTCAACCACATCCCGTATCCAATGATACCGGGTCTCGATGTGCTTGGACCGGCTATGAAACGTCTGATTCTTCACAAGGTGGATAGCACTCTGACTGTCGCAAAGCAAAGTATACTGCTCTTGCTTCAGTCCCATTTCCTGCAACAGCTTCTTCATCCATAACAGCTCCTTGCAAGCCTCCGTCGCCGCAATGTATTCCGCCTCCGTCGTCGACAAGGCAACACACTTCTGCAACCGCGACTGCCACGATACTGCTCCTCCCGCAAACATCATCACGTAGCCCGAAGTCGACCGCCTCGTGTCTACATCTCCAGCCATATCAGCATCGGTATACCCGACCAGCTTCGGCTCGTCACCACCAAAGGAAAGTCTCCAACCGGCAGTGCCCTGAAGGTATCGTAGAATCCACTTGACCGCACTCCAGTGTACCCTTCCAGGATTCGAAAGATACCTGCTAACCGTACCAACTGCATGAGCAATATCTGGCCTCGTACACACCATAGCATACATCAGGCTTCCCACAGCTGAAGCATATGGAACCCGCTCCATATCTTCCTTTTCGTCCTCGGTAGATGGACACTGCTCCTCAGTGAACTTAAAGTGAGCCGCGAGGGGGGAACTCACTTTCTTCGACCCGTCCATCCCGAAACGCTGAAGTACCCGGTGAATGTACTTCGTTTGGGACAAGTGTAGCAGCTTGGACTCTCTCTCTCGGCTGATCTCCATCCCAAGAATAGTCTTCGCTGCGCCCAAATCCTTCATAGAGAAGGCCGCGTCCAGTTGGCGCTTCAACTCCGCTATCCTAGTGGCATTTCGACCCACTAATAGCATATCATCTACATAGAGCAATAAAATGATGAAATCATCCTCGGCAAAATACCTCACAAATGCACAATGGTCCGACGTCGTCCGTGCATAACCATGCTCCCCCATAAACGACTCGAACTTTCTGTACCACTGCCTCGGAGCCTGCTTCAGACCATACAAGCTCTTCCTCAACCGGCAGACCAAATGTGACTTGCCCTTCTCACAGAATCCCTCCGGCTGCTCCATGTACAACTCCTCCTCAAGATCACCGTGGAGGAACGCCGTCTTCACATCCATCTGCTCGACCTCCAAGTCGAAACTGGCTGCTAATGCTAGCACCACCCGAATAGACGAATGCTTGACGACAGGCGAAAAGATCTCATCATAATCCACGCCTTTCCGCTGACCGTAGCCCTTGACTACCAGCCTCGCTTTGTATCGAGGGCGAGTAGCATCATCCGTCTGCTTCACTCTGAACACCCATCGATTCTTCAAAGCCTTCTTGCCCTTTGGCAACCGCACCAGATCATAAGTAGAATTGGTGTGCAAGGAACTCATCTCCTCCTGCATAGCCACCATCCACTCCTGCCTGTGTTCGTCTTCCATAGCCTCTGCGAAACTTTCGGGCTCTCCCCCGTCAGTCAGTAGCACATACTCATCCGGCGAGTATCTCGTAGATGGTCGACGATCCCTGTTGCTCCTTCTCAGTGGAGCCACTGGTGCTGGCTGTATACCGACAGCCTCCTCCCCTTCAGGAACTACCTCTCCGGCATGCTCATCCTCCTGAGGGACACCCTGACCACCATCAGCAGGCTGATGATCAAGGTTGGGAGCAACTCCATGTACCGGCTCCCCCATAACTGGATCCTCCGCGATGTCCTCTGGAAACTGCTCGAAGCGAAATGACTCTAACTCAGGCAATTCCTCAGCCTCAGAAGGCGTCTCGGAGTCCTGAGTGTTGGTCATGGTCTGATCCTCGACGAACACCACGTCCCTGCTTCTGTAGAGCTTTCCTTCCACTGGGTCGTAGAGTCTATAGCCAAACTCATCCCGACCGTAGCCGACAAAGACGCATCGCCTCGTCTTCGGCTCAAGTTTGGTCCTCTCGTCCTTCGGTACATGCACGAAGGCTTTACAACCAAACGCCCGCAGGTGACTGTATGACGGCTCTTTACCGTACCATACTTTATCAGGCACATCACCCTGCAAAGGAGCACTAGGAGACAAATTAATAATATAAGCAGCTGTGAGAAGAGCCTCACCCCAATAACTGCCCGGCAAGTTTGCTTCTGACAGCAAACACCGCACCCTCTCCATCAGTGTCATGTTCATGCGCTCCGCTACACCATTGAGCTGAGGTGTCTTTGGCGGAGTCTTCTGGTGTCGTATCCCTTGCTCTCTGCAATACGCATCAAAGGGACCGATGTATTCGCCGCCATTGTCGGACCGAACACACAACAACTTCTTGCCCGTCTCCCTTTCAACGGAGGCCTGAAACTCCTTGAAAGTGGGCAGCACCTGATCCTTGGTCTTTAAGGCATAGACCCAAACCTTCCTGGAACAGTCATCAATAAAAGTCACAAAGTAAGAAGCACCACCAAGAGTTTTTACCTTCATAGGACCGCAGACATCCGAGTGAATCAACTCGAGCAACGCCGGCTTCCTCGAACTTGGGTGACTCTGGAAAGACACCCTATTTTGCTTCCCAGCCAAACAGTGCGTGCACTTCTCCAACTTTGTAGACTTGAGCCCCGGAATCACCTTCCTGTTCACCAAGTAGCTCATCCCCTTCTCGCTGATATGGCCGAGCCGCCTGTGCCACAACTCGGTAGACGCATCACTGACTGCGTTCACCTCCTGTGTCCCCTGTGCGCTCCCCTCCATATAGTAGAGACCGGACTTCTTGCTTCCTCTGGCAATCACCAACGAACCTCTGGAAAGCTTCCACTGAATATTCCCGAAGAGACTGAAGAATCCCTCGTCATCCAACCTTCCAACCGACACCAGGTTGAAACGGATATCAGGGACATGACGAACATCCTTGAGAACAAGAACCGTACCCATCTTCGTTCTCAAATGCACATCTCCAACGGCAACCGCCTTCGACACATCTCCGTTGCCCATCTTCAACACGCCACAATCGCCTGTCGTGTAAGTGGCAAACAGTGCCCTATTGTGAGATACATGCGCTGAAGCCTCTGAGTCCACCAGCCAAGAATTGTCATCGCAGGCGAGGTTAGTAATGACCTCATCACCTACGACGATCACATCGCCTCCATGCGTCGAGGCCGCCGCTGTAGTGTTCTCTTCTTGCTTCCCCTTGTCGCCCTTCTTCTCCTTCTTCCAAACGAAACAATTCCGCTTGATATGGCCCTTCTTACCGCAATGGTAACACTCTGAGTCCTCGTACCGACCTTTGGACTTCCCCCTGCTCTTGTCTCTGCCACCACCTGGACCCCTGCTTTTGCCCCTTCCGCGGCTCTCTGAAACCAATGCCTCTGAGTGGTGGGATGTGGATGAAGTGCCCTGAGAACGTCTCCGCATCTCTTCATTCAACACCCCGCTCTTGGCAAACTCCAGACTGACCACGCCCTCTGGAGCAGAAGCGATCATAGATACTCGTACGGTCTCCCACGAGTCTGGCAAGGTACACAGCAGCCACAGTCCCTGAACTTCGTCGTCGAACTTGACTCCCATAGAAGATAGCTGGTCAACCACGCCCTGGAACTCACTCAAGTGATCCGTAATAGACGCCCCATCCTTGTACCGCAGACCCATCATCGTTCGGATCAGGAACAACTTGTTTACCCCGGTCTTCTTCGCATACAAGGATTCCAGCTTATCCCATAACGTCTTCGCGTGCTCAATATTGGCAACGTGATTGTACACGTTCTCATCAACAAACTGCCGTATGTACCCACACACCTGTATGTGCTCGAACTTCCAGTCCTCCTCGGATTTATCACTGGGCCTCTCGGATGCAAACACAGGTAGATGCAGCTTCTTGACAAATAGCAAATCCTTCATCTTGCTCCGCCAATAATGATAGTTTGTGCCATTAAGGTTCACCATGCGCACCGGCTTCGCGTCCATCTCTCCTCTCTGGTTCCTCTGTCAACTCCTGACACCCTTTGAACCCAAAGCTCTGATACCACTCTGATGGTATCAGCCAGAACAAAACCTATGCTCTGATACCACTCTGATGGGAAAGAAACGCGGAAACCTTTCCCCAAACCGGAGAGTACCTGCGAGAGGACCGAGCAAACAACGCACGAACCCAAAAACAAGCACACACAACAATCACGCAGACACAGAGAATTTTTGACGTGGAAACCCTTGCGGGAAAAAAACCACGGGACGATCGGAGTCCAACCCTGAGAAGCCTCCACTAATGGAATAGAAGAATTACACCCTCTACAAACTCCTCCCGATCCAAATCGGATCCCCACAACACTCAGAGACAAGAACAATGATTACAAGGCTACGAAGAGCGAGAACGACGAGTAGAGATTACCCGAAACACGATCTCCTTCGAAAACGACCTTCAATCCTCCGTCTTCTTCTCCGAAGTTGCAATGGCACTCTTGCCTCCTTCTCTCTCAAACTTGTGTTGCCCAATACTTGCGATCATGAATTAGGGTTGAGAAAACTCAATATATAACTCCCCAATCCTGCAACCAACCTGGACCGTTGGATTAGATCCAATGATGAAAACTCATCCTAAAATCCGCTTCAGCCCCCGACGACACAGAGTTCGGCCAGAACTCTGTGTCAAGCATCCAGAACCTCACCCCACAGTACTGGAGTGGCCAGACCGAGTTCGGCCCGAACTCGCCATGGGACCGAGTTCGGCCCGAACTCGGATCCCCTGTTCCAGAATCTCCCCCTGGGCAGCAACAGCAGCAGCGACTCTACGTCGCCCACTTCCCGAGCTTCTTCGACACACGAACGGCGCTCGTCGCACTCCGGGGTCTTCTCCACATAGGTTGGGAACCCCACCCACTCCAACAATTTTTTGGGGCTAAACGATTTTGGGGTTTTAATGTGGTTCGTTCCTTCGTTTTGGATGTCCAGGATTATCTCGGGATTATGGTGACTTTACTAGAAATTTACTAACCTAATTCCAACAACCAATTTATAAGGAGAGGTTCTCAAGAGCTTTGCAACTTTCAAATGAGTGGAAGAAGAGATCCGGAGTTTGCGGATTGCTTTGAAGAGAGATTGATTAGGGAAGATCCAGGTCAGGTCATTCTCGTAATCCATCTTCGGTAATTCATGGATGTTATGGTATTTCTAGTTTCATTTGAATCCCGTAGTTGGGTGACCCATTTGGATCGGTGGGAAAAGCTTGTAGAGTAAACAATGTTATTTTCTAATGGTGAAGGCATTTTAGGATTCGACTCTGATCGTCATGTGATTTTGTCCTTTCATGGTTTCCCATGTAAAAGCGATCGAGATCTGAGATGTCACACAAAACTTTGTGATGATCAAACTCAAGATCTACGAATAAAACTAAATAGCCAAATTACAATATGAAGGAGAAAAATAGCAAAGAGAAGATCTCTTGTTCTTCCTTGCAAATGTGTTGCAATTGGGACAGAACAAGTTACAATAATCTAGAGAGATGAGAAGAAGAAGAACAATGCTGGGGTGTCAAAACACCGTTGCTCAAAGCAAGATTCGCCCCACACGATCTGCTTCCAGGAACCAGCAAGTTTGAAGAACTTGTGGAACGCTCGATGTCACCTCTGTTCTGACTCCTCGGATGGACTTGCAATGGCGGCAGCAACTCTCTCTCTCTTTCTCCTTTTCTGACTTGTATTTTCGTAGTACTCAAAAAGGAGGCCAGAAGAGAGTATTTATAGAGAGAGGGGGGAAACCCTAGCCGCCTCATCAGTTATGGAAAGATTGAATCAAATCACAAAAAAGATAGCAACGAATTAATTCTAATCCCACAAAGATAGGAACTGAATTAATTCAAATCCCACAAATATAGTAACGAAATTAATTCAAATCCCACAAAGATAGGATCTGAATTAATCGCATTGATTCACCCTTTCCATAACCGATTTGAAATCTGCACAGTCAGCGTAGCCCTCCATGCGGCAGCAGCAGCAGCAGCCTGGCCGCATGGACCGCTTGGGCCGCATGGACCGCATGTGCCGCATGAGCCGCATGGACCGCATGAACCGCATGAGCCGCATGAGCCGCATGGACCGCATGGACCGCATGGACCGCATGAGCCGCATGAGCCGCATGGACCGCATGGACCGCATGAGCCGCATGAGCCGCATGGACCGCATGGACCGCATGAGCCGCATGGCCGCATGAACCGCATGGCCGCATGAGCCGCATGAGCCGCATGAGGCCGCATATGAGCCGCATGCCGCATAAGACCGCATGAGTGCTGACGTGCTAAGTGCAAAGTGCGCCAACAAAACGCCACATTATGCCTCATGAGCCCATGAGCCCGAGTCCGAGTCCGAGTCCGAGTCCGAGTCGCTAAGCCCCTTTGGGGCTTAGCGACAAGTGGAATTAATCCAAGAGAATGACAAAAGCATTAATGCTTAATCCTTGGAGCCTTATTCTTACCTCCTAGTAAAATCACCCACATGGTTCCCTCCTTAGGGTCACCACCCCAGTGCATCTCTCAACAACACACCCAAGTATATATGTTGAGATAACTCATGGTGCATTTCCGATGTGGGACTAAAATTTACAAGGCATGTTGAGAGCAAGCTCTCTTCATGTAAAGAAAGCACCAAAGAAAGCACCAACAATCCCCCACATATCACAACATATATATGTGTCCAGGGTTGAGCGTTCCCCACAGTAACTGTCCATTTTGCATTAGGATAGATGTCGCTGACGACTTGAATCTTCCCGCATGGGTTAAATAACAATGTGATACAAGAATGGACTACGCCTTGAATTCTGCACCACAATTGTAATTCTTCCCACTCACAAAGTGTAGTTACGTGTGCTTCTGGCTGCACATTAAAGGCCCTGTGCCAGCCTGGTTTCAGTGTATAATTTTGGGCGTCTACAAGTTTACCCTCAAGAGACGGCCTGATATCTCTTTCCATACACTATAGGTGAGTTCTTTATTAAAGAGATATGGCATGAAGCCTTGCGCTTCCTTGCGGTGCTACGCCGCTATGACATGGCCTGAAGCCGAGGCATTATCCCTACTTGGGAACCTCATCGTAGTGTCATACTACTGTAGCATGAGGTCACAAGCCTCTTTGTAGTGCCAAACTACCCAGCATGAAGCCTAAGGCTTCCTTGCGGTGTTACGCCGCAACGACATGGCTTGCAATGTCGAGGCTTTACCCCTACCTGGGTACCTCATCGTGGTGTCGTACCACTGTAACATGGGGCCATCCTCCCCTTTGTAGTGCTGTCTACAACTCTTTAATTACGTCATACAGCATTAGGCTACCTGCCTATTTGCGGTGCTACGCCGCTATGACTTGGCTTGCAAAGCCGAGGCATTACCCCTACCTGGGAACCTCATGGTGGAGTCATTCCACTGTAGCATGGAGTTTCACTCCTTGTAGTGCTGCTCTACCGTGCTTCCTGTAAAGCACACCAGACATTCACTCTGCCTGAGAACTCATTAAGGCGTTTAAGCCAACCTTCCACAGGATTTGTTTTTCCACAGAAAAATACATAGTAGACAACAGTGGTTATGGGTCCGTATCCCTTCCATGTTTCAGAGAACAAGTACCCACTGTTACCTGATAGTTTCCCAGTCAGTGATCATCCTTTGAACCAAAAGTTAGATGCCTAGTAGATTTCTCTTTGAACTAATAGCATAAAACTTTATGGTAGGATTACAAAGACACACTATCAGAATGCCTTCAAGCCCATTTTACAAGCTGTGTCATCGACCAACTGGCGCTTGAGGCCCTTTGTGAACGGATCTGCCAGGTTCTCCTGACTCCGAACATCAACCACTGCAATTACACCTCTTTTGATAAGATCGTGTACTGCCCTGTGCTTCAACCGCACAGTCCTCTTTTTCCCGTTGAAGAGGTCATTTGATGCCACCGCCGCAGTCGCCTGGTTGTCACAGTATATCGATATCGCCGGTATCTGAGCCCCAACCACTGGAAGATCATACATGAGCTCCCGAAGCCATTCTGCTTCATCTGCTGCAGTTTCAAGTGCATAGAATTCAGATTCCATGGAGGAATGAGAGAGTATAGTCTGCTTCTTCGACTTCCACGATATAGCAGCTCCACCCAAGGAAAAGACATATCCACCTGTGGATCTCTCGCTTTCCACCTCTGAACACCAGCTAGCATCACTGAAGCCTTCCACTACTGTCGGATACCCGTTGTAGTGCAGTGCATATGTCTGAGTCTTCTTGAGATATCTCATTACTCGCTTCACAGCTTTCCAGTGCTCAACCCCTAGGTTGCTTGTGAACCGACTCAGCATTCCCACGGCGAAAGCTATGTCAGGCCTTGTGGCAGTAGTTGCGTACATCAAACTTCCGATAACGCTAGAATACTCCAGCTGCCTGACGCTTTCCCTCGAGTTTGGCTTCAGCTTCTGATCACACCTGTATGGCGTATCGATCCCTGGAAGATTCTTATACCCATAGCGTGTGAGCATCTTCTCAATATAGTGAGATTGTGACAGCGCTACTCCAGTGTCTGTCCGGATGATCTTTATGCCCAAGATGACATCTGTATTCCCCAAGTCCTTCATACTGAACTTGGTTGAGAGGAACTTCTTTGTCTCTGTGACACAGCCTATATCCGTACCTAGGATTAGCATGTCGTCCACGTACAGACAAACGATGACTCCTCTTCCATCAGCGAACTTTGTGTAAACACATTTGTCCGTCTCGCTGACTCTGTAGCCGTTTGACCTAATAACTTTGTCAAACTTCTCATGCCACATCTTGGGAGCTTGCTTCAAACCATATAATGATTTCACCAACTTGCAGACTTTGTCTTCAAGACCTTTGACGACAAATCCATCTGGCTGTTGCATGTAAATCTCTTCGGTCAGCTCCCCATTCAGGAACGCTGTCTTTACATCCATCTGATGTATCACCAACTTATGTATAGCTGCTAGAGCGATTAACATCCTGATGGTGGTCATCCGAGCTACTGGAGCGTACGTGTCGAAGTAGTCTATCCCCTATTTCTGAGAAAATCCCTTGGCGACCAGCCTGGCCTTGAACTTGTCAATAGTTCCATCTGCCTTCATCTTCTTCTTGAAGATCCATTTACATCCGATGGGCTTTTCTCCTTCAGGTAGATCTACCAACACCCATGTGTTATTGGAGGTGATAGAGTCAAACTCGTCATTCACTGCCTCCTTCCAGAAGATAGCATCTCTGGTCTTCATCGTCTCATCATAGGTAAGCGGATCTGCTTCCACATGATAGGTGACAAAGTCATCTCCGAAATCTTTCGGTCTCCTCGCTCGCTTAGCTGACGGCTCGGCGAGTTCTGGTGCAAGAGTTGTTTCATCAACAACAGCTTCTTCTTGGACTACTGGCTCGTATGAGATTTCAGTCTCATTAGTACCTACATCATTTTTCGGAATGTCCGAAAGAATAATGTTTTTGTCTTTTGCGAACTTGTCTTCAAAGTATTCAGCATCGCGAGATTCGATAATATGATTTGATTCAATATCAAGAAATCTCCGAGCATCACTCTTCTCGGCATACCCCAAGAAGATAGCCTTCGTAGTCCTTGTCCCCAGCTTCTGAATCTTCAGATCTGGAAGCTTCACATACGCCAGACACCCCCACACTCGAATGACATTCAAGTTGGGTCTGACTTTGAACCAGAGTTCATGAGGAGTTACGTCCGAAGTTGCATATGGCACTCTATTCAGAATGAAAGTGGCCGTTAATGCAGCTTCTCCCCAGTAGCATTTTGGAAGACCTGCAGTGAGCAGCATAGAATTCATCATTTCTGTTAATGTCCGGTTCTTCCTCTCTGCTACTCCGTTGGATTGAGGAGAATATGGAGCAGTAGTCTCGCATATGATTCCATGTTCTTTGCAGAACGATGCGAATTCATGAGACCTGTACTCCCCACCTCGATCACTTCTCAGCCTCTTGAGTTGTTGTCCAGTCTGCCGTTCAGCCTCGGCCCTGAACTCTCTGAACTTCTCGAAAGCTTCGTCTTTGGACTTGAGCAAGTAGACGAACGCGTATTTTGAGAAGTCGTCGATGAAGGTTATGAAATACTTCATCCCGGCCTTCGTGGAGAAATGTTTGAAGTCACAGATATCGGAGTGCACCAACTCCAGAAGATCTGTGCTTCGATTGACCCGATGAAAGGGTTTCCTTGTGATCTTCGTCTGAGCACACACTTCACACTTCTCCACCTTACCCCCACATTTGGAGATAAGTCCTAGACTAGACATTTTGTTGATTCTTTTACTATGAACATGTCCTAGTCTATTATGCCACAACTCAAGAGAATAATCAGAAAATGCAACTGCATTAATGTCATCAAACTGGTTGACAAGCTGAATTTTAAACATTCCTTCGGTTTGATAAGCCTTCCCGAAGTATGTTCCTTTCTTGGACATAACCATCTGACCAGCGTTGATGTCCATCCTCAAGCCTGCGTTGCAGAGCAGGCTCCCAGAGATTAGGTTCTTGGCAATCGCAGGAACATGCTTCATTCCTTGAAGCGTCAGAGTGTTCCCAGAAGTGAGTTTCAGCTCTACAGTCCCAATCCCCAGTACTTCAGCTTGGGCCTGGTTCGCCATGACAACTTTCTCAGATGTCGGCTGGTATATGACGAACCATTCCTTGTCAGAACAGACATGGCAAGTCGCACCAGTGTCTATCCACCAGTCAGAGTCAACCCCCACAGTTGTGACCTGTCCGATCATAGCAACAATGTTAGAAACCAATGAAACCTTATTAGGCTCACCTTTCTCTGATTGTTTAGGCTTAGATCTGCATTCACTCTTGTAGTGGCCTTTCTTGCCACAATTGTAACAAGTCACGTGGGACTTAGTCTTCTGTTGCTTGAATGAAGGACCCTTCACTTTCAGATTAGTGAAGTCCTTCTTCTTGGGATGAGAAGCCGCCTGCTTCCTTTTGGAATCTCTCGTCTGCACAAGATTGGCTTTAGCCAACTGTTTGGACAGAGTGTCCACCTTTTGTTGAGAACGCATCTCGTCCTCAACATGGATCTCTTGAAGTAGATCTCCCAAGCTAATGTCTAGCTTCTTTCTGTGCATCCTTGCATAGAAGGTACTCCATCCAGCAGGAAGTTTTGAGACGATCCCTCCGACGACAAACTTATCGGGAAGGGGCATCTCTTCGTCTTCCAGTTTCTGACGCAGCTTCAGAAATTCCTTCACCTGTGGCAGCATGGACTTTTCGTCCTCAAAGAGCAATTTGTGATATTTTTCAACCACAAATATTTTGCTCCTGTTCTTATCTTCTTCATACAGATTTTCCACAGACTCCCATATGTCTCTGGCAAGTTCCTTCTTTGAGTAGGATTCTGCCAGAGAGTCCTCCATAGCATTCAGGATGAGAAGCTTGCAAATGCTATTTTCCCTTCTCCACTTGGCCTGGAGTTTGGTAGCCGCGTTGATGGCGGCAGTAGATCCAGTGTCTGGAACAGAGGGTTCTTCCTCCAACAGAACATGATCAACGTCTTTCAGTTGAAGAGTTAGGTACACCTTTCTCTTCCAGACTTGATAGTGCTCTCCATCGAACTTTTCCAACTTACAGAAGTCCGATTGGAGGAGCGAAGCATTAATGTTTTCCATCTATACGGATCTTGCTTTGAGATTGTTAGTCCCGGGGGCTTGATCAAAGATGAAAACTAATGCAATCGAGATCTGAGATGTCACACAAAACTTTGTGATGATCAAACTCAAGATCTACGAATAAAACTAAATAGCCAAATTACAATATGAAGGAGAAAAATAGCAAAGAGAAGATCTCTTGTTCTTCCTTGCAAACGTGTTGCAATTGGGACAGAACAAGTTACAATAATCTAGAGAGATGAGAAGAAGAAGAACAATGCTGGGGTGTCAAAATACCGTTGCTCAAAGCAAGATTCGCCCCACACGATCTGCTTCCAGGAACCAGCAAGTTTGAAGAACTTGTGGAACGCTCGATGTCACCTCTGTTCTGACTCCTCGGATGGACTTGCAATGGCGGCAGCAACTCTCTCTCTCTTTCTCCTTTTTTGACTTGTATTTTCGTAGTACTCACAAAGGAGGCCAGAAGAGAGTATTTATAGAGAGAGGGGGGAAACCCTAGCCGCCTCATCAGTTATGGAAAGATTGAATCAAATCACAAAAAAGATAGCAACGAATTAATTCTAATCCCACAAAGATAGGAACTGAATTAATTCAAATCCCACAAATATAGTAACGAAATTAATTCAAATCCCACAAAGATAGGATCTGAATTAATCGCATTGATTCACCCTTTCCATAACCGATTTGAAATCTGCACAGTCAGCGTAGCCCTCCATGCGGCAGCAGCAGCAGCAGCCTGGCCGCATGGACCGCTTGGGCCGCATGGACCGCATGTGCCGCATGAGCCGCATGGATCGCATGAACCGCATGAGCCGCATGAGCCGCATGGACCGCATGGACCGCATGAGCCGCATGAGCCGCATGGAACGCATGGACCGCATGAGCCGCATGAGCCGCATGGACCGCATGGACCGCATGAGCCGCATGAGCCGCATGGACCGCATGGACCGCATGGACCGCATGAGCCGCATGGCCGCATGAACCGCATGGCCGCATGGCCGCATGAGCCGCATGAGTCGCATGAGGCCGCATATGAGCCGCATGCCGCATAAGACCGCATGAGTGCTGACGTGCTAAGTGCAAAGTGCGCCAACAAAAAGCCACATTACGCCTCATGAGCCCATGAGCCCGAGTCCGAGTCCGAGTCCGAGTCGCTAAGCCCCTTTGGGGCTTAGCTCCAAGTGAAATTAATCCAAGAGAATGACAAAAGCATTAATACTTAATCCTTGGAGCCTTATTCTTACCTCCTAGTAAAATCACCCACATGGTTCCCTCCTTAGGGTCACCACCCCATGTGCATCTCTCAACAACACACCCAAGTATATATGTTGAGATAACTCATGGTGCATTTCCGATGTGGGACTAAAATTACAAGGCATGTTGAGAGCAAGCTCTCTTCATGTAAAGAAAGCACCAAAGAAAGCACCAACATATATGTACTGATTGGAAATTACTATGATTGTTGTTAAGATGTCGGTAGATATACACTCTTCAACATTTGATTCCTAAGCTACTTTTTTGCAGCATTAGGCATTTACATTGCCTATTTGACTGATAAAGGAGCGATTCATATATATATATATATATCACGGGCTAGAAACTGTTGGGTTGGGTAGGGTTCTCATCTTATGTTGCGATCAACACCATATGTGTGTCGGAGAAGTTCGGAAAGCCAAAAGCAACAAATATGAGTTCATTTGGAGTTGTTTCAGTGCATATCGTAGCCGTATCAGAGGCAACAGTATGTAGTCGGTATTCTTAGAAGCGTCAAAAACATCCATCAAATTTTGTGTGAAATTTTTTGGGGCTAAACGATTTTGGGGTTTTAATGTGGTTCGTTCCTTCGTTTTGGATGTCCAGGATTATCTCGGTATTATGGTGACTTTACTAGAAATTTACTAACCTAATTCCAACAACCAATTTATAAGGAGAGGTTCTCAAGAGCTTTGCAACTTTCAAATGAGTGGAAGAAGAGATCCGGAGTTTGCGGATTGCTTTGAAGAGAGATTGATTAGGGAAGATCCAGGTCAGGTCATTCTCGTAATCCATCTTCGGTAATTCATGGATGTTATGGTATTTCTAGTTTCATTTGAATCCCGTAGTTGGGTGACCCATTTGGATCGGTGGGAAAAGCTTGTAGAGTAAACAATGTTATTTTCTAATGGTGAAGGCTTTTTAGGATTCGACTCTGATCGTCATGTGATTTTGTCCTTTCATGGTTTCCCATGTAAAAGCGATTGTGTCTGTGTTGTGCTATTTTGCGTTGGATATTGCGATCGTTTGCAGGTGTGCGCTTTATTTTAGTTCTTGACGTTTATTCTTATTTGGAAACAATGCTTAATTACTCCGCTGACTTTGTGTTCGTTTCCAACATAGTGGTATCCGAGCTATCGGTTGTAGATGTCATGTTTGACAATCAGACTGCTTAGAAGAGACGGGCGTGATACTTGAGCACATGGTTAGCATGAATGGTACTAATAATCATTATTGGGAAAGTATAAGATGTGTTAGTCCCGGGGCTTGATCAAAGATGGTAGACTCGATGTCGAGATCAGAGGTTCAACAAACGTTCACCTTCTGATTATTCTCGAGATCCAAGAGGAACACTATAATATAAATCTGATTACAAAAGCAACAATAATCAGAAAGTAAATCTCACGTTCTTCCTCGCAATCGCAGTTGCTGACGGACAGAACTGAGTTCAGAAAATAAATCTCACGTTATTCCTTGCAATCGCAGTTGCAGATGGACAGAACTGAGTTACAACTCAGATGAAGGAGAAGAAAGAAGAAAGAAGAAGAGGAAAGGTTCTTGCTGGAGTGATTAAGATCACCGTTGCTCAAAGCAAGATTCGCCCCAACACGATTTGCTCCCAGGAACCAGCAAGTTCACGAAGAACTTCTGGAACGCTCTTAAGTCAATATTTGAGACTTGAACGGGCTTTCTGTACTTTACAGACTCCCTTAACTCTCTTCTTGGTATCTTTCAAAGGAGGCCAAGGGGCTCTATTTATAGAGTGGAGTTGAGACTTCACCTCTTCTCCTATCCGATGTGGGACTAAAATACCAATACTCAAAAATAGAGTTTGATATTTTAGATCATCCCACAATCAGCATAGAAGTGTGCCAGTCCACGCCTACCCCCCGAACACTCCCGTGCATGCACGAGATATCCTGGAGTCCGTGTCCGAGTCCGAGTCCGCACAACAAAAATCAACTTGCATCCTTGTTGGAATTAATCTTTTTTCCTTCTAGAAAAATACTCCCACATGGCACACACTTGTGCCCCACCACACCTCATGTGCACGCCTCAACACAAGCAATGCATTATATTGAGATACTCACCATTTGGTGTAGCCGATGTGGGACTATTTTTCCTAGTCCAAAGGCAAAAATACCAACAATCCCTCATATATCTCAATATATGGGTTGAGCGTTCCCCACAGTGACTGCCCATCATGCATTAGGAGAGATGTCGCTACGACTTGAATCTTCCTACATAGGTTAAATAACAGCATGATACAAGAATGGACTAAGCCTTGAATTCTGCACCATAACTACAATTCTTCCTACTCACATAATGACATCAACTGTGCTTCTGGCTGCACATTAAAGGTCTTGTGCCAGCCTGGTTTCAGTGTATAATTTTGGACGTCTACAAGTTTACCCTCAAGAGACGGCCTAATATCTCTGTCCATACACTATAGGTGAGTTCTTTATAAAGAGTCATGGCATGAAGCATTGCGCTTCTTTGCGGTGCTACGCCGCTATGATATGGCTTAAAGCCGAGGCTTTACCCCACCTGGGTACCTCATCGTAGTGTCATACTACTGTAGCATGAGGTCACAGGCCTCTTTGTAGTGCCAAACTACCCAGCATGAAGCCTTGCGCTTTCTTGCGGTGTTACGCCGCTATGACATGGCTCACAAAGCTGAGGCTTTACCCTACCTGGTACCTCTTCGTGGTGTCATGCCACTGTAACATGAGGACATCGTCATCTTTGTAGTGCTGTCTACCTCTCTTTATTACGATTATCATACAGCATTAGGCTACCTGCCTATTTGCGGTACTACTCCGCTGTGACTTGGCTTGCAAAGCCGAGGCATTATCCCTACCTGGGAACCTCATGGTGGAGTCACCCTACTATAGCATGGAGTTACACTCCATGTAGTGTTGCGCTACCGTGCTTCCCGTAAAGCACTCCAGGCATTCATTCTGCCTGAGAACTCATTAAGGCATTTAAGCCAACCTTCCCACAGGATCCGTTTTCCTCAGAAAACAACAGTAGACAACAGTGGTTGTAGATCCGTAACCTCTCCATGTCACAGAGGACAAGTACCCACCGTTTCTGATATTCTTCTGGTTAATAGTCCTCTCTTGAACCAAAAGCTAGATGTCTAGTAGATTTCTCTTTGAACTAATAGCATAAAACTTTATGGTAGGATTGTAATAACACAATATCAGAATGCCTTCAAGTCCATTTTACAAGCTGTATCATCGACCAGCTGGCGCTTGAGGCCCTTGGTGGACGGATCTGCCAGGTTCTCCTGACTCCGAACATCAATCACTACAATAACACCCCTATTGATGAGATCGTGTATTGTCCTGTGCTTCAACCGCACAGTCCTCTTCTTTCCGTTGAAGAGGTCATTTGATGCCACCACCGCAGTCGCCTGATTGTCGCAGTATATCGGTATCGCCGGTATATGCACCCCAACCACTGGAAGATCATACATGTGCTCCCAAAGCTATTCTGCTTCCTCCACTGCGGTATCAAGTGCAAAGAACTCAGATTCCATGGATGGCCGCGAGAGCATAGTCTGCTTCTTTGATTTCCATGATATAGTAGCTCCACCCATTATGAAAATGTATCCACCTGTGGACCTCTCGCTCTCCACTTCTGAGCACCAACTGACATCACTGAAGCCTTCCACTACCGACGGATCTCCGCTGTAGTGTAGTGCATATGTCTGAGTTTTCTTGAGATATCTCATAACCTGTTTCACAGCTTTTTAGTGCTCAATGCCTGGGTTGCTCGTGAAATGACTCAGCATTCCCACAGCGAAAGCTATGTTAGGCCTTGTGGCAGTAGTAGCATACATCAAACTCCCGATTATGCTTGTATACTCCAGCTGCCTGACGCTTTTCCTTGAATTAGGCTTCAGTTTCAGATCACACTTCTACAGCGTATCGATCCCTGGAAGATCCTGATATCCGTAACGAGTGATCATCTTCTCAACATAATGAGACTGTGACAGCGCTAGTCCAGTGTCTGTCCGGATGATCTTGAGTCCCAAGATAACATCAGCATCCCCCAAGTCCTTCATACTGAACTTCGTCGAGAGGAACTTCTTTGTCTCCGTGACACAGCTTATATCCGTACCTAGGATTAGCATGTCGTCCATGTATAGACAAACGATGACTCCTCTTCCGTCAGTAAACTTCGTATAGACACACTTGTCTGTTTAACTGATCCTGTAGCTATTTGACCTTATGACTTTGTCAAACTTCTCATACCATATTTTGGGAGCTTGCTTTAAACCGTACAGAGATTTTACCAAATTACAGACTTTGTCTTCAAGACCTTTGACGACAAACCCTTCTGGTTGTTGCATGTAGATCTCTTCGGTCAGCTCGCCATTCAGGAATGCAATTTTCACATCCATCTGATATATCACCATCTTATGTATCGCTGCGAGAGCAATCAACATTCTGATGGTGGTCATCCGGGCTACTGGAGCATACGTGTCAAAGTAGTCGATCTCCTGCTTCTGATAAAACCCCTTGGTCGCCAACCCGGCCTTGAACTTATCAATAGTTCTATCTGCTTTCATCTTCTTCTTAAAGATTCATTTGCATCCGATGGATTTTGCTCCTTCAGGAAGATCAACCAACACCCAAATGTTATTTGAGGTGATGGAATCAATTTCATTGTCAATCGCCTCCTTCCAAAAAATATCATCTCTGGTCTTCATCGCCTCATTATAGGTAAGCGGATTTGCTTCCATATGATAGGTGATGAAGTCATCTCCGAAGTTCTTCGGCCTCCTCGCTCGCTTCGACGATGGCTCAGCGAGTTCTGGTTCAACCGTTGTTTCAACAACAACATCTTCTTGGACTACTTCTTTATTGAAAACTTCAGTTTCTTGCGCACCTTTATTGTTCTCCGGTTTATCCGTAAGAACAATATTCTTGTGCCTTGCAAATTATCTTCACGAGATTCGATGATATGATTTGACTCAATATCAAAAAATCTCTTAGCATCACTCTTCTCGACATACCCCATGAAGATCATCTTCGTAGTCCTAGTCCCCAACTTCTGAATCTTCAGATCTGGGAGCTTCATATAAGCCAGAGACCCCCACACTCGAATGACATTCAAGTTGTGTCTGACTTTGAACCAGTGTTCATGAGGAGTTACGTCCGAAGTTGCATACGGCACTCTATTTAGAATAAAAGTGGTCGTCAATGCAGCTTCTCCCCATTAGCATTTAGGAAGACCCGTAGTTAGCAGCATTGAGTTCATCATTTCTGTCAACGTTCTGTTCTTCCTCTCCGCTATCCCGTTAGATTGAGGAGAATATGGACCAGTAGTCTCATTGATGATTCTATGTTCTTTGCAGAACGATGCGAATTCATAAGACCTATACTCTACATCTCGATCACGTCTGAGTAGTTGTAGATCAGTTTAACGTTCAGCTTCAGCCCTGAAGTCTCTCAACTGCTCGAATGCTGCATCCTTCTACTTGAGAAGTCATGCGAACGTGCACTTCGAGAAACACTTCGAACCGGCCTCTGTGGAGAATTGATAAAAGTCACAGATATCTGAGTGTACTAACTCCAGATGATCAGTACTTTAGTTCAATCGTCTGAGCAACTTTCCAACAGTCTTGTATCTGCACAGACCTTAAACTCCTCCACCTCCTTACCCCCACATTCCGAAGATAAGGTTCCGGTAGGACAGCTTGAGTCTGCTTCTGTCATAGAACAACTCTCAGTCCACTCAATGAAGTAACTTCATCGCCATCAGCAGAAGTTCGAACATTCCTTCAGCACCGAACATCTTTTCGAAGCATCTTCCTCGCCAAGAAATTACCATCTGGCTAGTATGAATGTCCATCTTTCAAGTCTGTATCAGATAACAGGCTTTCTGAGATCAGATTGCCAAAAAAATCTCTGGTACGTGCAACACGCATTCCAGTGTCCTTATCGGTAGTTAATAACCACTGTCTCGATCTTCAGAACTTCTGCTAGATATATGTTCGCCATCGAAACCTTCATCATAACATGGCTCGTCCTTGGTGAACAGCTCCTTTGAGAGCACACGTGGTCAGATACACTAGTGTCAGACCACTAGTCAGCTACCACGCTAGATAACTCAACCTGTACAACAATAGCAACCAAGTTAAGTAATCAAAATAACCAAGTTTAGCTATACCTGCTATTTTGGTTTGGGCTTGGATTTGCATTCACTCATGTAGTGGCCATTCTCGTCACAGTTGAAGCAAGTCACGTGGGACTTGGACTTCTGTTGCTTGAACGAAGGACTGTTCACTTTTAGATTAGTGGAGTCCTTCTTCTTGTGATGAGAAACCACCTGCTTCCCCTTGAACTCTCTTGTCTGCACCAAGTTGGCCTTAGCCAGTTGTTTGGGCAGAGGGTCCATCTTCTGTTGAGATTGCATTTCGTCCTCAACGTGGATCTCTTGTAGAAGATCTTCCAAGCTAATGTCCAGCTTCTTCCGATGCATTCTAGCATAGAAGTTGCTCCAACCAGCAGGAAGTTTTGAGACTATCCCTACAACGACAAACTTGTCGACGAGGGGCATCTTCTCGTCATCTAACTTCTGGCGCAACTTCAGGAATTCCTTTACTTGAGGTAGCATCGCCATCTCGTCTTCGAAGAGCCACTTGTGGTACTTCTCGACGATGAAGCTTTTGGACCTGTTCTTATCATCTTTATATAGCTTAACCAAAGAATCCCATATCTCTTTGGCCTTCACCTTCTTGGAATATGACTCTGCCAGAGAGTCTTCCATAGAATTGAGAATCAGCAGTTTACAGATGCTGTTTTCTCTCTTCCATTTGCTCTGCTTGACGAGTGCAGCAGCAATAGCATCGGCAGTTCCTCCTTCTGGAATCGTCGGTTCATCCTCAATCAACACATGGTCTACGTCCACGAGTTGAAGATTAAGGGTGACCTTTCTCTTCCAGATTTGGAAATGTTCTTCGTCGAATTTCTCCAACTTGTTAAAGCTGGTATCGATGAGAGAAACACGAGAGTTCTCTATCTACAAGAATCTTGCTTTGAGATTGTTAGTCCCAGGGCTTGATCAAAGATGGTAGACTCGATGTCGAGATCAGAGGTTCAACAAACGTTCACCTTCTGATTATTCTCGAGATCCAAGAGGAATACTATAATATAAATCTGATTACAAAAGCAACAATAATCAGAAAGTAAATCTCACGTTCTTTCTCGCAATCCCAGTTGCTGACGGACAGAACTGAGTTCAGAAAATAAATCTCACATTATTCCTTGCAATCGCAGTTGCAGATGGACAGAACTGAGTTACAACTCAGATGAAGGAGAAGAAAGAAGAAAGAAGAAGATGAAAGGTTCTTGCTGGGGTGATTAAGATCACCGTTGCTCAAAGCAAGATTCGGCCCAACACGATCTGCTCCCAGGAACCAGCAAGTTCACGAAGAACTTCTGGAACGCTCGTAAGTCAATATTTGAGACTTGAACGGGCTTCTTGTACTTTACAGACTCCCTTAACTCTCTTCTTGGTGCATCTTTCAAAGGAGGCCAAGGGACTCTATTTATAGAGTGGAGTTGAGACTTCACCTCTTCTCCTATCCGATGTGGGACTAAAATACCAATACTCAAAAATAGAGTTTGATATTTTAGATCATCCCACAATCAGCATAGAAGTGTGCCAGTCCACGCCTACCCCCCGAACACTCCCGTGCATGCACGAGATATCCTGGAGTCCGTGTCCGAGTTCGAGTCCGAGTCCGCACAACAAAAATCAACTTGCATCCTTGTTAGAATTAATCCGTTTTCCTTCTAGGAAAATACTCCCACATGGCACACACTTGTGCCCCACCACATCTCATATGCACGCCTCAACACAAGCATTGCATTATATTGAGATACTCACAATTTTGTGTAGCCGATATGGGACTATCTTTCCTAGTCCAAAGGCAAAAATACCAACAAGATAAAAGACCTCTTGTTCATCAAAAAACAACATAGATTCATCATGAGTATAGATGCATCAAACCACAAGAAGTCTTATTCCTAATCTACGTACGACAGCTAACCTACTACAAGGATATCCACATATGTAAGAGTATATCACAACAATGGCAATAATAGGACACCTCAATGCAACAGGTAATAGGGGCACCTCGGTGCAATAGGACGTAAGATTCAGCTCAAAACATCAATATCACTTCAAAGTCAAGGATTTATCTCTAAAGTCCTAGGGTTTATTCCAATGAAAACTCCAACTCTAAACCTAAGTCAAAATCCATCACCAACGCATAAAAATCACCATAAATCATGATGAAACTGAATGAACGATAATAAAAAAATAAGAAACAATTCTTGAGGAAAACACAATAATATACAACTATTCACAAGTACAGAATATATACTTACCTTGAAATCTAATAAGCTAGTTGCTAAAATATTTGAAGTCCCCATCCTAGGTGAGTGTAGAGACCACAACTAAAGCCTCAACATGCTAGCTCCTACTCTTGGTCCAGCTCCTAGATCAGCTCAATAAAGAGAAGGGAAGTGAAGTGAAGCTACGGTGGTGGAGGAGAGTGGAAATGAGAGAGAGAGAGAGAGAGAAAAAAGGGAGATGAGTTGGAGCCACTTGACGTATTTCATGTCAAGGATCCAAGGGTGTGTTTGGTAGAAGAAAAAAATGGAAGGAAGGAAAATAAACGAGAAAAAAGTGGGAGTAAAAAAATATTTTTTCTTGTTTGGTACGAAGAAAAAAGTGGATGGAACGAAAAGTTGGGGAATTGATTTTTCCCTATAACCAAAGAAAATCAATCATCTCAAAAGTGGAAGAAAAAATTCATACCCATCTTAATTTACAATTATATCATGTAGAAATTATATTATTTTCAAGTAGTTCAATAAAGTCATGTATTGTAAAACAAAGAGAAGGAGATGGAGGAAACTATTTCTCCATTCACTTGTGTTGATCAACTTGACAAGAGCCTCTTATATAGGCTTACAAATGAGCTTACTATCATGATGACAATTAAAAAGAATAATGCTAAAAGCCATAGGTTATGGATAACCAAAAGGCATAAGTTATAGACACCAAATAATAATGGTAATTTACCCATAGTTACAACAATCCCCCTTGGATATACATCATTAATTAGTTGATGGTATATGCGCATTTGTTGTCTCATTAAAACCTTACTAAGAAAAAAAATTCAATGGAAAAAATCTTAGTTAAGGAAAAAGAGTACAACACGCAAAACAAAAGTATTATGTACAAGTTATACTCCCCCTCGATACAATGGATCTGAAACAGCTAATTTGTATGATGATTAAGTCGTCGCATGCCTATTCCGTGTACCAACTTCTGAAATGTGGACTTTGGAAGAACCTTGGTGAACAAATCGGCTAAGTTTTCACTTGATCTTACTTGCTTAACTTCGATCACTTTCGTCCTTTGGAGCTCATGTGCATAAAACAATTTAGGTGGAAGGTGCTTTGTTCGATCTCCTTTGATAAATTTCTCTCGGACTTGCGCAATGCAAGCTGCATTGTCTTCAAATATTATTGTAGGCTCATCTGTAACTGTGGGTAGTTGACAATTTACTCTTATATGATGAATAATCGATCGCAACCACACATTTTCTCTTGTTGCTTCGTGTATTGTAATTAATTCTGCATGGTTAGAGAAATTTACTACTGAACCTTGCTTTGTTGATCGCCAAGATATAGTTGTATGATTATTAATAAACACATAACATGTTTGGGAACAACCCTTATGAGGGTCAGAAAGGTAACCAGAATCTGCATAACCAACTAGATGGGAGTTATTAGTGGAATTACAGGAATAAAATAATCTCATATCAGTTGTTCCACGAAGATATCTCATTATGTGTTTAACTCCATTCCAATGTCTAAGTGTAGGTGCAGAACTATATCTAGATAATAAATTAACAGAAAAAGCAATGTCTGGTCTTGTGCATTGTGCTAGATATAGTAGTGCTCCAATAGCACTTAAATACGGCACTTCAGGACCAAAAACTTTTTCATCTTCTCCCTTTGGTCGATATGGATCTTTATCCAAATCTAAACTTCGTACAACCATGGGTGTACTAAGTGGATGTGCTTTGTCCATTCTAAATCGTTTCAAAATCCTTTCGATATATCAGGATTGATGCACTAATACTCCACTAGAACTTCATTCTATTTGTAAGCCGAGACAAAGCTTTGTCTTTCCCAAGTCTTTCATTTCAAATTCTATTTTCAAATAGTTTGCAGTTTTCTCCAATTCAGCAGGAGATCCGATCAAGTTTATATCATCCACATATACTGCTACTATAGAAAATCCATTCTCTGCTTTCTTAATGAAGACACATGGACAAATTCCACATTCTTCTGGATTGTTTCAATCCATATAATGCTCGTGTAAGTTTAATTGAACACATGCCCTTTGACTTAGTCTCTGGCATTGTAAATCCTTCTAGAATTTTTATATAGATGTCAGTATCTAAGTCTCCATACAAATATGCAGTTACAACATCCATAAGTCTCATATCAAGATTTTCAGAAACTGCGAGACTAATTAGATATCTAAAAGTAATGACATCCATAACTGGAGAGTAAGTCTCGACATAGTCAATTCCAGGTTTTTGAGAGAAACCTTGTGCCACAAGTCGGGCTTTGTATCTTTCAACTTCGTTTCTCTTATTTCATTTTCTTACGAACACTCATTTAAAACCAACAGGATTTACTTCCTTTGGTGTTTCTACTATAGGTCCAAATACACCACATTTTTCTAAAGATTTTAATTCTGCTTGAATAGCATCTTTCCACATTGGCCAATCTTTTCTTTGTCGACATTCATTTATACTACGTGGTTCATTTTCACAATCATCGTTGTCCTTTGATATTTCAGAAGCTACTGTATAGCTAAATATGTCATCGATGACAAGTACTTTTTTATTCCACAATTCACCTGAATATGCATGGAATATCGAGATCTCTTCATTTTCAGGTACATGTGCCTCTCTAGAGGCATCCATAGGCATTTCAATGAATTTGGAAACATGCACACCTTCATTATCTATTTCCGGAGCTCCAGCCACTATCGGGCTTTTATCAGGACAAGATGTTTCATTTACTCTCCTCTTTATATGAGCACTATCCTTGGAACCTATAGGTCTACCATGCTTTTGACGTGTAGTAGTAGATTCATTTTCTTCCTTGTTTAGATTTTGTTCAACATGAATATTAATTCTGGCTGGCACATTTCTAGCTGGCACATGAGATCTAGTTACCTTTGCGGCATCATTAAATGCATCAGGTAATTGATTTGCAATTTCTTGCAAATGTATCATTCTCCTTGTCTCATCATCACATTGTGGAGTTCTTGGATCTTGATGAGATAGAGTAGGCGTATTCCATGTTAATTCACGCCGTTCATTAGCAATGGATTGTTCTATATAAACAATATATTTTTTACCTCCCCCTAACGGCGGGAAGACTCTCTGATCAAATTTGCATTCTTTAAATCTTGCAGTAAAGACGTCACCAGTCATTGGTTCCAAATATCTTATTATGGAAGAAGATTCAAAACTAATGTATATTCCCAAACGTCGTTGGGGACCCATCTTAGTTCTTTTGGGAGGTGGAATTGGGACATATATTGCACATCCAAACTTTCTCAAATGTGAAATGTTGGGTTGTCTACCACTAACAAGTTGTATGGGTGAAAAGGTATGGTAGGCAGTCGGTCTAAATCTAACTAGAGATGCAGCATATAAAATAGCATGTCCCCAAGCCTCAATTGGCAGATTAGATTGCATTAGTAGAGGTCTAGCTATAAGTTGGAGATGTTTAATAAATGACTCAACTAACCCATTTTGTGTGTGCACATGGGGAACAGGATGCTCTACCTCAATCCCTAATGATGTACAATAATCATCAAAAACTTGTGAGGTAAATTCTGCGGCATTATCAAGTCTAACTGACTTAATAGAGTTATCGGAAAACTGAGATCTAAGTTTAATAATTTGGGCCAAAAGACGAGAAAATGCAAGATTTCTAGTAGACAATAAACAAACATGTGACCACCTAGTAGATGCATCTATAAGTACCATAAAATATCTAAAAGGAGCACTAGCAGGATGAATAGGACCACAAATGTCTCCTTGTCTTCTTTGCAAGAAAGTCGGAGACTCATTCTTAACTTTTAGGAAAGATGGTCTGGTTATAAACTTTTCTTGTGAACATTGAACATATAGGTAATTCTTTGGTAAACCAAGATCGTAATTTTTCAATAAGTGTTCGCAAAAATTATTAATGATCCTCTTGAACATAGTTTGTCCCGGGTGACCTAAACGGTCATGCCAAATGGTATATAAGATAGGATCATTGACTTTATGTTTTGCCACATTCATATGTGATTCAATTATACCAATGGTGGTGTAATACAAACCCCGTATAATACAAACCCACCGAGAGACAAGAGAATTCTTCTAATGTGAGCTTTTTGCTTCCAATAATAGATGTGATACATAGTGTCTCTTTGTTGTTATTATTTCGAGTTTCAATATGGTATCCATTTTTGCGTATATCCTTGAAACTTAGCAAATTTCTTCTGGAATTGCTTGAATATAACGCATTTTGCAAATAAATTTGAGTGCCATTAGGTAACATAATGTGTGCTCTTCCAAAACCCTCAATTATATAGGCTGGTCCAGTTATTGTTGATACTTTATGCATGTCAAATACTAAATTTAAGAAAACTTTTGATTCTTCAAAATCGTATGTGTTGTAGCACAATCTACCAAACACATATACAAGTCATTTTTCTCCCTTCGTATATCCATACCTCCAATATGAAACAAAAGAAAATTTATGAACATATACTCAACTAACACAAATATAATAAAAGTAATTAAGCATACCAAACGATAACATCATATTATAGAGATGCAACTTTCAAATACATAACAAAGTAATGACATATTCTTGGCATAGATAATCCATGATGGTAACTAAAAACAAAAAACATCACTTCAAATGTAAAAAGTTCATAATACTTGAAATAAAACATATGTCGATCGAGTGCTCATTCAATGGAAGGTGGATTCGCCAGCATTTCTTCAAACTGTTCATTGGTAATCTGATTCCCATTTTGATCCTCAAAAAAATCAGAACAATTCAATTGAGTGATGTCAAGTGGCTGGTCATTGTCCCAATATGCTGTCATATTTGCTTCCATTTTCTTCGATTCTTTGAATTTGTCAACCTCTTGTTGATTAGTTCGACATTGCTTAAACCAATGTCCATTTTTGCCATATTTATGACAAGCAGTACTACCCTTATTTGGTTTATATTGAGGATTTGAATTTCCTTTGTTAGATGGTGTTGTCCACTTGTTCCATTTATTCTTTTGTGAACCACTATTTTTGCCTTTGTTATAATGCTGATAACCATGACCATACCTCCAGCCATAACTTTTCCTCTTCCACGTCCTCTTCCACATCCTCTACCACAACCTCTGGTAACCCCAAAATTTGCATTTGCTTCAGGAATTGCCATTGACCCAGTTGGTCTAGAGTTGTGATTTTTTATGAGAACGTTGCTATTTGCCTCTGCTACAAGGAGACAAGTCGCTAGTTGAGAGTATTTTGTGAAATATCTTTCACGATATTGTTCCTGCAAAAGCACATTACTTGCATGAAAAGTGGATAGGGTTTTCTCAGCATTTGAGCCTCTGTTACTTTTTCTCCGCACAACCTAAGGCGAGAAACAATATTAAACAGAGCAGAATTATATGCTTTAACAGTTTTATAGTCTTGGTATCTCAAGTTCAATCATTCACTTTGAGCAATCGGAAGGATTACCATCCTTTGATGGTCAAATCTATCCTTTAGAGATGTCCACAAATTCAATGGATCATCCTCACATAGATATTCTGCCTTTAGATCATCATGGATATGATGTCGTAAGAAAATCAAAGCCTTAGCCTTGGCTTCAGAAGATTCTTTATTTTCCTTCTTAATAGTACCATCAAGCTTGTTGGACTGCAAGTGCAACTTCGCATCCAATTGCCATGATAAGTAATTGTCTCCGCTCACATCAAGATCTTTGAATTCAATCTTTGCAAGACTCGACATCTATATAGCAGAAATAATTATATTAGAGATAAATTAGTTTAAATAGTAAAATTGACAAGTGCTTTCAATATTACAAAATTTCACATATGCCACAATGTGATGAAACGCTATCAAAAATATTATGTCATATATTTATCACATATACAACAATGTGATCATTATATAATAATCTTTAGGTTATCATGGTTTGTATTTTGGGTACTTTTTCATAATACGGTTCACATATACAACAATGTGAATTGGTACCTTGTAAAATAAAATAAAATAATGGAAATATCAATTTCATATAGTCTAATTTTCTTTAACCTAATCAGGAGCAAAAGTTAATAAGCATACACAAGACTGCAGCATCAGACAAGTCAGTAGTGCTCAAAATTTAGGTATAATTTTCTAGGAAGGTCCTTGCTTCATCACCAATAGAGGTCATAATAGATCACATTAAAATTTAGTTGTTAGCAAATAAGCTCAATAGTTGGTTCTTATTTGGTCAAATATATCAAAGAAAATATTATTGGGTGTCATAAAGTTTTTGTTTAGCATGTTCCATATTTTCCATTAGGTGAGAAAAAAATACTCTGTTTGTCTATCAAAAACAGGGGTTTAACAAAAATAAGAGATTAAAGTTGAAACACAGCCTATCGAAAAAGAATAATTTTTCAAAAAGATAAAAGTCCAAAGTATATTCCTTTCCTTTCTTCCCGTGAACCAAAGGAAGTTGAAAATTTTAGAACGTGCATGGGTTATAATTTTCCAAAAAAGGCATAATAATAATAATACACTAGAAAACAATTAGATATAAAGCTAATGAAAGATGCATAAAGAATATGTAAATACATACATCAAGAATTGGAACTTTGTTTGTCTCATATAAAATATTAAAAGAACATTTGGTACTTAAGATTACTAAAATATGTATCTATGTATGCAAAAACTAAACTCACCTTAAGTTTACTAAAATATGTATCTATGTATGCAAGACTAAACTCACCTTAGAGAATCGTGCTGATAACATATTGTAAAACAAAGAGATGGAGATTGAGGAAATTATTTCTTCATTCACTTGTGTTGATCAACTTGACAAGAGCCTCTTATATAAGCTTACAAATGAGCTTACTATCATGATGACAATTAAAAAGAATAATGCTAAAAGCCATAGGTTATGGATAACCAAAAGGCATAAGTTATAGACACCAAATAATAATGGTAATTTATCCATATTTACAACAAAATGTTAAATAAATATTATTAGTTGAGGATATAATTGGTAATGTCTATATTTTTTTATTTTCTTTCCTACCACTTTTCTTTCCATGCCAAACAAAGGAAAATATATTACTTCAATTTTCCTTCCATCCTACCAAACACAAAAGAAGGGAATAGTCTTTTCTTTCGGATGGAAAATAAATCTTTTTCATTTTTTCCTTCCACTTTTCTATTCTTCCTACCAAACACAGCCTAAGGCAACAACTAATCCCCACATTCCATTAAAAACGAATGGACCAACGGGTAATAAGTGCGTCCAGTCAGCACTGTTGGATGGTTCAACAATCCCTGAACAGTATATCGGCGAATCGTTGATATACTGTATTGTTATTTTCGAGGCTTAATTTTCGATGGAAAACAGAGAACCAAAATAGTTGTTAAAATAGCAACACCGTTTCGTAGCAACACTTCAAAAAAGGTGTACTAAGAGATCTTTGGAGGATTCTGCGTAACGAAAATCTAAAAAAAAATCGTTACAATAGCAGACGATTGTAGAGCTTCTTTTAGGAAGGTAAAAATCGAGTTGCTAGCAGCAGCAGCGACGAAAGCCCATAAGAGGTTTCTGATTAGATCAGAGAATAAGAGAAAGAAAGAAGAAAGAGAAAGACAGCTTTGCTGGGGTAAATAGATCACCGTTGCTCAAAACAAGATTCGCCTATATACGATCCGCTTCCAGGAACCAACAAGTTCTAGAAAACTTCTGGAACGCTCGTCAATCAATATTTGAGACTTGAACGGGCTTCCTGGACTTTACGAACTCCTTTAACTCTTTTATTGGTGCATCTTAGAAAGGAGGTCAGGGGCTCTATTTATAGAGTGGAGTGAGACTTCACCATCTCTCATATCCGATGTGGGACTAAAATACCAATACTCTAAAATAGAGTTTGATATTTTACATCATCCCACAATCAACATAGTCGAGTGCTAGCCCACGTCTACCCTCCGAACACACGACCGTGCATGCACGAGGCATCCTGGAGTTCGAGTCCGATCAACAAAAATTAACTTACATCATTGTTAGAATTAATTATTTTTTCTTCTAGGAAAATACTCCCACATGGCACACACTTGTGCCCCATTACAGCTTATGTGCACACCTCAACCCAAGCAATGCATTATATTGAGATACTTATCATTTGGTGTAGTCGATGTGGGACCACTACTAAAATTTGCTCCATTAGCGACGTAAATTTAGCGGCGTTCGTAAAACGTCGCTAAATTGTGCACATTAGCGATGTTTAATTGAAACGTCGCTAACAGTCGCTACTAGCGACGAAAATAGCAACATGACGACGACGTATACTAGTTACATGAGCTAGTCGTCGCGAAAGGTCGCTATGACGTCGCTAATAGCGACTAATTTAGCGACGTTAGGATGAACGTCGCTAAATTCTAATTAAATTAAATTCCCTCCCCCCCGATTTATTTCCCCCTCCCTCCATTTTACTCTCTCACTCTCTCCCTCTGGTGCTCTCACTCTCACTCTCTCCGACGACTCTCACTCTCTCCGGTGACTCTCCTCCCTCTCTCTCTCTTTTTCTTTCTATTTTGGTTGTTGGTGGTTGGGGGGTACGGGTGGCTCGGGGGGAGGGGCAGGGGGTGCAGGTGGTTGGGAGTGAGGAATGGTTGGGGGGTGGCTGGGGGGGTGGGGTGGGGGGGGTGAGGGCGGCTGGAGGTGAGGAGGGGGGCTGGGGAGGGGAGGGTTAGGGTTCGAGTTAGGGGTGGGTATGTGTGGGGGGCGGGGGAGGGGGGTGAGGGCGGCTGGGGGTGAGGAGGGGGGCTGGGGGAGGGGAGGGTTATGGTTAGGGTTCGGGTTCGGGTTAGGGGTGGTTGGTAGGGGAGGGGAGCAGGAGGTGAGGGAGGCTGGGAAGGGGAGGGGGGCTGGTGGGGGAGGGATTAGGGATAGGGTTAGGGTTAGGGGTGGTGTAGGGGGAGGGGTACCGGGGGGGCTGGGTCAGGGGCACCGATAGTGCTGAAAAATCTGATAATTTAGTAATAATTATTTGTTTTCCGACACCGAAAAATCTGATACTCAAATTTGAAACCATCGGATAGTGCCGATATTTGTAACAAGTAGTTTTGTTGGTTGGTTAATGCCGTCGTCTATTTTTTTTATCCCGATACTCATAGGAATGGTCCCGAGTCACGGCCGTACGTCGGGTTAGGACCTTCTTGCTGCTCGTGGGGTTGGGGGGTCTGCTGCTCGGGGTGGGGCCCCGAGGGGGCTCGCAGTATATATGTATGTATGTAGTATGTAGTATATTCGTTTCAATTTTAAAGTTTATTCATATTTGCAGATATCTAGAAATGGCTATATCCATGTATCTGGTAGACCGTTCGTGGATGTACAACCACATTCGAGATGACAGATGCGGTGTACGAGATAAATAAATCGTCGGAGTAAAACAATTCCTCCAATTCGCGAAGGTGTTTCCTCAATCCTTGGACAGCATGGACATTAAGTGTCCGTGTGCAAAATGTCAGAACATGAAGTTTCAACCAGAAATGGATGTGACGTATCACTTATACACAAAGGGTTTCCTTCCAAATTACTACCAATAGACGGTACACGAAGAGCTTGTACCTTTAGCATTCCAAGCGGAGCCTTATGTGGAGCCTTATGTTGAGCCTTTTGTGGAGCCTTATATGAATGTCCACAACCGAACTGATGTCGACAACGAGTACGTGAACATGGTCTTCGACGCTGTGGGGCCTAGTTTTGATCCATACAATTGTGACGCAGCTGAGGAGGCACCGAATGCCAATGCCGCGAAGTTCATGGACTTGCTGGAGAATGCAATGACTCCTTTGTACCCTGGCTGCGAGGACCATTCACCGTTAGAGGTGATTACTCGGCTCTTGAGCATAAAGTCTGACTTTAACATGTCGCAAGAATGCTACAATAGAGTGCTCGAGTTGATTACAGATATCTTGTCGGAGGGTGCCAAGTTACCGAAAGACTTCTACCGCTCTAAGAGGATGGTGATATCCCTCTGGATGGGATACGACAAGATCGATTGCTGTCAGAACGGATGCATGCTTTACTACAAAGATCACAAAGATGCAGAAGTATACGGATTCTGTGGTGTTGATCGCTATAAGCCAACTGCTGCAGGCAAGTCTAGAAGACCGACTGCTTCAATGCACTACTTGTCGTTGATGCCGCGGTTGCAGAGGTTGTTCATGGTGATAAAGACTGCAAAAAATATGAGTTTGCACAAGCGACAACAGACCGAAGGAGTGTTGGATCACCCATCTGATGGAGAAGCGTGGAAGCACTTCGATCGAGCATATCCTAATTTCGCTTCTGATGCACGTAATGTAAATTTGGGGCTCTGCTCTGGTCTTTCAGGCTCCCAATATTCATGTTGGCCGGTAATCCTCACTCCGTACAATCTACCGCCTTAGATGTGCATGAAGACACCTTACATGTTCTTAACTATTATCATCCCCGGAACAACCTGAAGAGGAACATCGACATGTATTTACAGCCGTTGATAGATGAGCTGAAGCAGCTATGGGAAACAGGGGTGTACACGTATGATGCTTCGAAAAAATAGAATTTTCAGATGCGGGCAGCACTAATATGGACAATCAACGACTTTTTGGCTTATGAAATATTATCTGGATGGAGCACTCTTGGTCGGCTTTCATGTCCGTATTGTATAGACCGCACTAAGGTTTTTCGTTTGAGATACGGAGGAAAGCCATGCTTCTTTGATTGTCACCCGCAGTTCTTGGCGAAAGACCATCCATACCGTAGGAACAGAACTGCTTTCCGTACCGGAGGTATGGAGAAGGGCGATCCACCGCCAATGTGGTCCGGAGAGGAGACATGGGAGCAAGTAAAAGAAATCCCAAGTGCTATTAAAGATCCTACAACGAGCAGCCATTGCGAGAGATTTGGCGAAGATCATAACTGGACCAAAAGGAGTATATTCTAGGATCTGCCATATTGGAGCACAAATCTGATTAGACATAACCTTGACGTCATACATATCGAGAAGAACGTGTTTGATAACATAATTAATACTGTAATGGACGTCAAGGAAAAGACAAAAGACAATCAGAAGGCTAGATTGGACTTAGTCGAAATATGCAGACGCCCTACATTGCACATGATAGACAACGGGAAGGGAAAGCTTTTGCGGCCTAAGGCAATCTACTCGCTGGACAAGGAGGACAAAGTGAGACTTTGTAGATGGATTCAGGACTTGAAATTTTTGGACGAATACGTCTCCAATCTAAGAAGATGTGTCGACATAAAGAAGTGTAAACTGACCGGAATGAAGAGCCACGATTGCCACGTATTCATGGAGAGGTTAATTCCTGTTGCATTTCAGGAATTATTACCATCGGTAGTCTGTGATCCATTAATAGAGCTTAGCATATTCTTCAGAGATCTTTGTTCTTGCAAGTTGCTCGTCGATCGTTTAGAGAAGCAAGAGAATGACATTGTGGTAACACTTTGCAAATTTGAGAGAGTTTTTCCTTCTGTATTCTTTGACTCAATAGAGCATTTGCCGATTCATCTTATCCATGAGGCTCTTGTTGCTGGACCTGTCGGTTATCATTGGATGTACCTGTTCGAGCGACAGTTGAACCACCTCAAGAGGAAGGTAAAAAATAAGACACGGATGGAGGGTTCTATTTGTGAAGCATATGTCCTTGAGGAAATTTCAAACTTCTGTTCCATGTATTTTCAGCCTCATATTGCTACAAACAGAACAAGAGCTCCCAGAAATGACGACGGCTATGAAGTTGGTATTGAGGCAAAGCTGAAAGTATTTACTGCCTACGAAAAACTATCTGGTAAAATAAAAAAAAGATATCTAAATGACGACGAGGTTAGCGCTGCAATGTTATATGTATTACTCAACTGCGATGAGGAAGAAGTGGACAAGCTAGAGGGGTAAGTAAAATTATTTTGCATGCTTCATTGCTTCTCAATATAACTAACATACCTATGCTTCGTTGCTTTTCAGCATGTTTAAGGATGAGGTAACGTCCAACAATCCGTACACAAACGAGGAGGAAGTAGAACAGCAAATGAGACTTCATTTTTCTTTTTGGTTGAAAGCATATGTACGGATATCTTCACAATTTACTTTTTTTGTACGTATATACTTGCACAGAATAATTAAGTTAGCATCGTTTATTTGGTATTTAGGTTGATCGTCCGGAGGCAATCCTTGAGAATGAGTATATTAAAACTCTAGCCAAGGGACCAATTTATCAAGTGAAGGCCTGGCCAAGTTACTGCGTAAATGGCTTCAGGTTCAAATCAAAAATGCTCGAATAAGAGACGAATTCTTGGATTTGGATTCTACGAAGAATAGCTGTTTGTGCATAAAATCTTCAAACTACAAAGACGTCGACCCAGGCAATGACTTCTTTGGCGTCTTACGGGAGATTGTGGAACTGACATACAATTATGCTATAGAACCTTGTAAGATCGTCTTGTTCAGATGTGACCGGTTCGATCTGATCCAAGGTCGAGGTTGGAGAGTTGACAAATATGGTATTGTTGACATAAATTATCGCCATCGATATCAAGCTTATGAGCCGTTTGTTCTAGCAAGCCAGGCTCAGCTAGTTTACTAAAGCTCGGAATACCTTCGATGTCGACGAGATAGCTTATCAGGAAGACGAACTACCTCTTATTACAAATATTATCGATGTGGACTCAACGGAAGTTCCTCATGACATCTTTCATTAACTGGAAGAGGTAGAAGTATCAGAAGAGGAAGAGGAAGTTGATAGAAGTGAAGAGGAAGAGGAATCGGAACAAGATGAATTTTCAGAAGAGGATTGAATATGTTTAATTTTTAGATGTAATATGGTTTACTTTTGTTATTTTTCAGATGTAGTATGGTTTACTTTTTTTTAGATGTACTTCTGTATTTTTTCAGATATGGCTCGACGTGGATCCTTTGGTTCCGGTACTGGTAGGAGTCGACGAGGCCGACAGTCTCCATCTACCACTCCTCCTACCGACTCCTCATCCCCCCGTACTCCAGTATACACTAACGGTCTAGTCGTCGGCAGTGTCTCCATATCCAGCTCTAGCAGTTCCAGGCTAGGGCCTTCTTCTTCTACGCAGCCAGTACCGTCGAGTATTCCAGAGGCCGAACCCACTACCGAGGAGCAGGCCGAGGGCGAGGGCGATGGCGAGGCCCATACCGAGGGCGAAGGCGAGGCCTACGCCAAGGGCGAGGCCGAGGCCGAGGGGCAGGCTGTGGGCAGGGGCAGGGGTAGGGACAGGGGGGAAAGGGCAGGCTGCAGCTCCCATTTGAGACAGATCCTCCGTATCACCCGGAGGGGGATCTGAGGTTGGAGATTTGTGCTTATATTCGGACCAGGCGGTAAGTAAAATTATTGCATTTAATTTGTTTAAATTTATTATAAACTTGTTTAATATATTTTAATTTCTATTTTATAGGTATTATCCCTCCTCTGTACACCGATCGCTGGGTACATTCCTGCGACAGAACTACGGGGGGCCCTGGATCAACTGGAGGGATGTCCCGGTCGACAAGAATGCCTTTTGGTTTGAGCACTTCTCGGTACGTAAAAGTTTATTTCCTTTTAACATTTAGTATGTTATGTTATAACTTACGTACTTCTATAATTTTTTAAGCAGACTTACTTTTTCCCTCCCCACCGCGTCGTTGCTGTCAAGTCTATTTTTTTCAGCGTCGCCAGCAAGCTCATTAGGGACGCGATCCTCGACCAAAAGGATCACAAGCGCCAGGGAGAGCCTATTCAGGGTTGGATCTCTGCCGTCGACTGGACGGCAATGAAGAGGAGATTCGAGGAGGGAACCTACAAGGAGAAGTCCGCGAAGTCTAAAAGAGCACGACAGACGGGATCGCAGTGGTGTGGTGGGTCACGGTCCATCATGGATTTCTTCACTCATATGGTACATATCTCGCCGTATACCCATAATTAATACTTTTATAGTAATATATTTCTTTCAACTTAACTGACAAATCATATAATAATTCCATAATAGGTTGAATCGGGAGAGGACTCGAATATGGTGACCTTGTTCCTCCCCACGCACACGAAGGGGGGCGGTTCGTTGACGACAAGGCCCGGGACACCTACGTAAGTTTTACTTAATGCTAGTTCATTAATATTAATTTTTAGTTAAGAATTCATATAGATGTTATTTCTAGACCGAGTTTTTAAAGTTTTACTTAATGCTAGTTCATTAATATTAATTTTTAGTTACGTAGAGAATTCATATAGATGTTATTTTTAGGCCGAGTTTTTGAGACTTAGGGAGGCCGGGCCGACACGGTCAGAGGGAGTTGGTGCTAGCACTTTCCAGCAGCCCCCGGCCGCCGCAGCTCAGTCAGATGACGAGCTATGGATGAGGGCCGTTGGTGGCATGCATAGGGGTACGTACTATGGTACGAGCTCCTATGGTGCCTTCATTGCGTCACAGGCCTCTACGACCGCCACTAGTGTGCCTGGCCCCGCACAGACTGAGGAGTCGCTCCTCCACTAGCAGAGTGTCGATGCGCAGATCGCAGCTCTACATGACGAGATGCTGCAGAGGATGGTGGCATCGCAGTCGCATCCACAGCCGCATACAGATGATTTTGCGCTCATCTCACGCTTTGAGAGGCTTGAGGAGACGACTGAGGCGCTGCGACAGATGACCCACGCTACGTAGGAGACTACGCAGTGCGGGTCAAGCAGATAAAGCAGTTCCGCGAGATGGCTACGGAGCGACCGTCTGCAGGTACGTCAGGAGCATCGTCTACATCCGACGGTGTACGGAAGGACATGCTCGTCCACTTGTTGTCACCGAAGGAGTATCAGACGATCCTGGAATTGCGACGACAGTCATCTAGTGGCGCGCTCCTCCTCCAGCTCCGGCGCCAGCTCCAGCTCCAGGCGATCAGTAGTTTTATTTTTTCATTTTCGGAATTTGTAATTTATATTTTTTACTTTGTACGTATTTGGGGATATTGACTTTGTTCGTTGAGGATATTGACTTTGAAAGTATTTGAGGATATTGACTTTGTTCGTTGAGGATATTATTGACTTTGTTCGTTGAGGATATTATTTGTTCTTTATATTTTTTTGTCTATTCTGGAATATATTGTGCGTGCCAGTGTTGAGTGTTCCGCCGAGGGGGTCGGCGAACCCAGGGATTGGATTCTGTATTTTGTATTTTGGATTCTGTATTTTGGCTCAAGCTCCAGCTCCATTTGCATTCTGGATTCTATTTTTTTCATATTTTTTTAACTTAGCGACGTTAATAAGCGTCGCTAAACTTTAGCGACGTTAATGAATGTCGCTAAAAATGTCGCTAAATTGCTGACATGGCACCACGTGGCACCAAATCTGATGTCAGCACATCGTTGCCAAAACGTCGCTAAAGTGTCGCTAAACGGCGACCACACACAAACGTTGTAAATAGCGTCGCTAAGTAGCGATCACGTGAGAACGCCGCAAATAACGTCGCTAATTAGCGATGTTAACAACGTCGCTAATTAACGTCGCCATTGCGACGTTTTGCGACATTTTTTCGATTAGCGACACGCTTTTTTTTGTCGTTTATATAACGTCGCTAGAAACGTCGCTAAAAAATTTAGCGACATTTTAACTGGGTTTAGCGACGTTTGTGAACGTCGCTAATTCGACAGATTCTGATAGTGGACTATCTTTCCTAGTCTAAAGGCAAAAACACTAACAATTTTTCACATATCTCAATATATGGATTGAGTGTTCCCCACAGTGTCTTTCCATCATGTATTAGGAGAGATGTCGCTACGACTTGAATCTTCCCGCATGGGTTAAATAACAGCATGATACAAGAATGGACTAAGCCTTGAATTCTGCACCATAACTGCAATTCTTCCTACTCAAATAATGACATCAACTGTGCTTCTGGGTGCACATTAAAGGTCTTATGCCAGCCTGATTTTGATGTATGTATGTTGGGTGTCTACAAAGTTTTCCTCAAGAGACGGCCTACATCTCTATCCATACACTCTAGGTGAGTTCTTTTAAAGAGTCTTGGCATGAAGCCTTTCGCTTCCTTGCGGTGCTACGTCGCTATGACAAGGCCCAAGCCTAGGCACTGCCTCATGTGGTGTCATACCACCTATAGAATGAGGCCCGGCCTCTTTGTAGTGCCAAATGACCAGCATGAAGCCTTTCGCTTCCTTGCGGTGTTACGCCGCCGTGACATGGCTTACAAAGCTGAGGCACTGCCTCATGTGGTGTCACACCACTGTAACATGAGTCTCACCCTCTTTGTAGTGCTACCTACCACTCTTCATTCTACAGCATTAGGCCCACTTGCCTATGTGCGGTGCTACGCCGCTGTGACTTGGCCCGAAGTCGAGGCTTTACCCTTACTAGGTACCTCATGTGGTGTCACCCTACTGTAGCATGGAGTACTACGCTCCTTTGTAGTACTGTGCTACCCGTGCTTCCTGTAAAGCACGCCAGGCATCCCAAATGCCTGAGAACTCATTAAGGCTTCCAAGCCATCCTCTCACAGGACTTTGTTCTCTACAATGAACAAACAGTAGACAGCAGTGGTTCTGGGTTCACAATCCTGCAAGGTCCCAAGGATTACCTACTCACAATAGTTCTGGGTCTGAAACCCCGCAATACCCCAAGGGATTGCCCATTAACAGTGGTTCTGGGTACGTTACCGTGCAATATCCAGAGGATTGCCCACTAACAGTGGTTCTAGGTCCGTGACCCCGCAGTATACCAAAGGATTGCCCACTGCATCTGATATTCTTCCAGTCAATGGTCCTTCCTTGAACCAAAATCTAGATGCCTAGTAGATTTCTCTTTGAACTAATAGCATAAAACTTTATGATAGGATTGCAGAGACACAATACCAGAACGTCTTTATGCCCATTTTTCTTGCTAAGTCCTCGACCAGCTGACGCTTGAAACCTTTGGTGATCGGATCCGCCAAATTCTCCTGGCTCCGAACATCCACCACGGCAATGACTCTTTTTTTAATAAGATTATTGACCGACATGTGCCTTAATCGCACAGTCCTCTTCCTACCATTAAAGAGGTCATTTGATGCTACCGCTGCAGTCGCCTGGTTGTCGCAGTAAATTGGCACTGCCGGAATTTGCGTACCAATCATAGGAAGATCATACATGAGCTCCTGAAGCCATTTTGCTTCATCTGCTGCAGTTGCTAGTACATAAAACTCAGATTCCACAGACGAGTGTCAGAGCATAGACTGCTTCTTCGACTTCCACGATATAGCATCTCCACCCATTTAGAATATGTATCCTTATGTGGACCTTACACTATCTACTTCTGAACACCATCTTGCATCACTGAAGCCTTCTACTAATGTTGGATCTCCGCAGTAGTGTATACTTCTGAGTCCTTTTGAGGTATCTCATAACCTTCTTCACAGCTTTTCAGTGCTCCATACCTGGATTGCTCGTAAATTGACTTAGCATCCTCACAACAAAAGCTATGTCAGGCCTTGTGGTAGCAGTCGCATACATCAAACTCCCGATGACGCATGAATACTCCAACTGTCTGACACTTTTTTTTGGGTTTGGCTTCAGCTTCTTGTCACACCTATACGGCGTATCTATCCCTGGAAGATCCTGATACCCATAGCATGTGAGCATCTTCTCAATGTAATGAGACTGTGACAATGCCACTTCAGTTTTCGTCCGGATGATCTTTATCCCTAGGATAACATTAGCTTCCCTTAAGTCCTTCATGCTGAAATTAGACGAGAGAAACTTCTTTGTCTCAGTAAAACTTGCTAGATCTGTATCCAAGATCATCATATCGTCCACGTACAGACAAACGACAACTCCTCTCCCGTCAGCGAACTTTGTGTATACACATTTATCCGTCTCGCTGAGCCTGTAGCCGTTTGATCTTATAACTTTATCAAACTTCGCATGCCACATCTTGGGAGCTTGCTTCAGACCATACAGAGATTTTACCAACTTACAGACTTTGTCTTCGAGCCCTTGACGACGAATCCTTCTGGTTGTTGCATGTAAATCTCTTCAGTCAACTCACCATTCAGGAAAGCAGTTTTAACATCCATCTGATGAATAACTAGCTTGTGAATTTCACTTAGAGCAATCAACATCCTGATCATGGTATTCATCCGTGCTACTGGAGCATAAGTGTCAAATTAATCAATCTCCTGCTTCTGAGAAAACCCCTTGGCTACCAACGTAGCCTTGAACTTATCAACAGTTCCATCGAATTTTATCTTCTTCTTGAAGATCCATTTACATCCGATTGGTTTTGCTCCTTCAGGCAGATCGACCAATACCCACGTGTTGTTGGAGGTTATCAAGTCATACTCATCATTAATAGCCCCCTTCCAGAGGACAGCGTATCTGGTCTTCATAGCCTCATCATAGGTAAGCGGATCTGCTTCTACATGATAGGTGACAAAATCCTCTCTGAAGTCCTTCTGTCTTCTCATTCGCTTAGACACAGGGTCTATGAGTTCTGGTTCAATAGTTGTTTTTGCAACAACAACTTCTTGGACTATATCGCTACAATGAGCTTCAGCCTCCTGTGCACTCACGCTGTTCTCCGGAATATTCGCAAAAATAATATTCTTGTGCCTTGCAAATTTATCTTCAAAGAATTCTGCATCGCGAGACTCAATGATATGATTAGAGTCAATATCAAGGAACCTCCGAACATCACTCTTATTGGCATAATCCAGAAAGATTGTCTTCGTAGTCCTTGTACCTAGCTTCTGAATCTTCAAATCCGGAAGCTTTACATACGCCAGACACCCCCAACACTCGAATAACATTCAAGTTAGGTCTGACCTTGAACTAGAGTTCATGAGAAGTGACATCGAAAGTTGCATACGGTACTCTATACAGAATAAGAGTAGCAGTAAGCACTGCTTCGCCCCAAAAGTAATTTGGAAGACCTGCAGTCAACAACATTGAGTTCATCATCTCTGTTAATGTTCTGTTCTTCCTTTCTGCAACACCATTTGATTGAGGGGAGTACGGAGCAGTCGTCTTATTAATAATTCTATGTTTTTTGTAGAACGATGCGAATTCATGAGACCTATACTCTCCACCTTGATCACTTCTGAGTAGTTATAGATCGGTTTAACGTTCAGCTTCAGCTTCAGCACTGAAGTCTCTGAACTACTCGAATGTTTTATCCTTCTACTTGAGAAGTCATGCGAACATGCACTTCGAGAAACACTTCGAACCGGTCTCTGTGGAGAATTAATAAAAGTCACAGATATCTGAGTGTACTAACTCCAGATGATCAGTACTTTAGTTCAATCGTCTGAGCAGCTTCCTGACAGTCTTGTATCTGCACAAACCTTAAATCCCTCCACCTCTTTACCCCCACATTCTGAAGATAAGGTCTCGATAGGATAGCTTGAGTCTGCTTCTATCATAGAACAACTCTCAGTCCATTCAATGAAGTAACTTCATCGCCATCAGCAGAAGTTCAAACATCCCTTCAGCACTGAATATCTTTTTGAAGCATGTTCCTCGCCAAGAAATTACCATCTGGCTAGTACGAATGTCCATCTTTCAAGTCTGTATCAAATAACAGAGTTCCTGAGATCAGATCTTCGAAAATCTCTGGTACGTGTAACACGCATTCCAGTGTCCTTGTCGGTGGTTCATAACCACTATCTCGATCTTCAGATATTCTGCTAGGTACATGTTCGCCATCGAGACCTTCGTCATAACACGGCTCGTCCTTGGTGAATAGCTCCTTCGAGAGCACACGTAGTCAGATGCACTAGTGTCAGACCACTAGTCACTACCACGCTAGATAACTCAATATGTGCAACAATAGCAACCAAGTTAAGTAATCAAAATAACCAATTTTAGCCATACCTGCTATTTTGGTTTGGGCTTGGCCCTGCAATCCTTCTTGAAGTGACCATTCTTGCCATAGTTGAAGCAAGCACCATCGCCCTTAGGTCTTTGGCTTGAATTGAGCTAACTTCACCTACAACTGGTGAGAGTCCTTAGCTCGTCTTCAACATGAGTCCAGTGCAAGAGGCATTCAAGATCCACCTCCATCTTCTTGCGGTGCAAGTCCGCAATAAAATTGCTCCACCAGGTGGGAGCTTGGCGACAATGCCCCCGACGACAAATGCATTGACAAAGGTATGCCGTCATCCTCAAGTTTCTGACGTAACTTGAGAAACTCTTTGATTTGAGGCAATATCGTCTTGTGGTCCTCAAATCGCATCTTCCAGACCTTTCTGGTCATGTGGATCTTGTTCCTGTTTTCATCTGTCTTGTAGAGATTCTCTACAGACTCCCAGATGTCCTTAGCATGGACCATCTTGCTGTATGACTCTGCCAGAGAGTCTTCCATAGAGTTTAAGATAAGCAACTTGCAAAGGTTGTTATCTCTCTTCCATTTGGATTGCAGAGCAGTAGCCTCAGCGACCCTTCAAGCATTTTCACCTTTTGGACTTAAAGGCTCATGATCTGTCAACACGTAGTCAACACTCACGAGTCGAAGATTAAGGCTGACCTTTCTTTTCCAGACGTTGTAATGCTCTCCGTCAAACTTCTCAAGTTTGTTAAAACTTGTGTCGAGAAGGTTTGCACAGTTGTTTTCCATCGAATATAAATCTTGCTTTGAGATTGTTATTCCCGAGGCTTAATTTTCGATGGAAAACAGAGAATCGAAACAGTTGTTCAAATAGCAACAACGTTTCGTAGCAACACTTCAAAGAATGTGCACTACAAAGATCTTTGGAGGATTCTGGGTAACAAAAATCTAAAAAGATTTTGTTACAACAGCAAACGATTATAGAGCTTCTTTTAGGAAGGTACAAATCGAGTTGCTAGCAGCAACAGCGACGAAATCCCACAAGAGGTTTCTGATTAGATCAGAGAAGAAGAGAAAGAAATAAAAAAGAAAAAGGCAGCTTTGCTGGGGTGAATAGATCACCGTTGCTCAAAGCAAGATTCGCCTATATACGATCCGCTTCCAGGAACCAGCATGTTCTAGAAAACTTCTGGAACGCTCGTCAGTCAATATTTGAGACTTGAATGGGCTTCCTGGACTTTACGGACTCCTTTAACTCTCTTTTTGGTGCATCTTAGAAAGGAGGTCAGGGGGCTCTATTTATAGAGTGGAGTGAGACTTCACCATCTCTCATATCCGATGTGGGACTAAAATACCAATACTCTAAAATAGAGTTTGATGTTTTACATTATCCCACAATCAACATAGTCGAGTGCTAGGCCACACCTACCCATCGAACACACGACCGTACATGCACGAGGCATCCTGGAATCCGAGTCCGAGTCCGATCAACAAAAATTAACTTACATCATTGTTAGAATTAATCTTTTTTCTTCTAGGAAAATACTCCCATATGGCACACACTTGTGCCCCATTACACCTCATGTGCACACCTCAACACAAGCAATGCATTATATTGAGATACTTATCATTTGGCGTAGCCGATATGGGACTATCTTTCCTAGTCTAAAGGCAAAAACACCAACATGTATACTGCCAGCAGAGAAAAGAAATTATACTTTTAGAATTTTTTGGGTACATCGGTTTATGTACGAGACCTAATACGGATCCATGAAAATACCAAGAGTCTATCTACGAATCTAAGGGGTGGTCTCCAATGTAATTATATTGCCGAAAATAAAAATCTAAGTCAAGTTGCATAAGCAATTAATCAATTTTAGACATGTCGATTATCCTACAGACAATATGTCTGTACGTCTCTCGAGACACTATCATGAAATCAATAACAAGATACATGTATCTAGTATCAGATATAGGTATACTTACTACAAGGTACATGATATCGTATCGATAATGGATACATGAAAATACAGAGATACATGGTACGAAATAAAATACATGTAGAAATACAAATATTGGAAAGGGGGTGACACCTTTCGAAGGAGTCGACATTTTCGTCGATTGCTTGATTTCAGAACTTCGTCAATTGTAGGAGATTGCTCGATCGGTCCTCCAAGCAAGGCAAGTGTATCCTTCAGCGAAAACGTCGGCAAAATTTTGGTAGAATATAAGAGAAGAAAACAATCACTCATTAGTTTCGCACCTGGGTTTAAAAGTGGATTTTAAGCTCATTTATTTTATAATTCTTCTACAATTCTTTGGCTCCTTTTATAGCCATACAATTCAACCATAAAATAACACAAAATAGTTCACATGATAAATAAATAAATAAGAAGATAAGCTTCTCATCCAAATTAACCTAATGGGACAAAAAAAAATCCCTATCCAAAATTAGTATGGAAGTTAGAAGAAGATTCCTCGTAACAAATATATTTCAACTTCTCAACCAAAATATCTTGCATGGATATGCAAGCTGACTAGTCCAAACATCGGGCTCATCTCTGTCTCGTGTCGTATATTCGTCGAGTCTAAATCCCATCACAAAGGCGAGCTCTTCTACCTAGTAGAGAAGGGGAAGAATTGTTTGGTTGGGACGTAGGATTCTCATCCTATGTGAAGAATATACTAAAGTGTGAGAACATCATTCATGTGTCGACAAAGCTCGAGAAGTCGAAGACGACGACATTAGAGTTCATTTGGAGTTGTTTCTGTATCGCAACCGTATCATAGGCATGGAAATACCACAAATATGCTTAGAAGGGTCAAAAACGTCCAACAAGTTTTGTGTGAAATTTTTTTGTTCCCATAGTATACCACCGACTTACTGATCGTATATTGACGAACCTGGAATGAGCGATTTTGGAATTTGAATGTGGTTCATTCGTTCATTTTGCATGGCCATAGTTGTCTCGGGATTAGGATGTGACTTAAATAGGGATTCCTAACCTAATTTCAGCAGTCAATTTACAATGAGGGAGATTCTCAAGAACTTTGCATCTTTCGAAGGAGAGGAAGAGGATATTCGAAGTTTTTGGGGTTGTTTCGAAGAGATTGGTTTAGGGAGATCCGCATGAGTCCGTTCTCGTAAAGTCGTCTTCGGTAATTCGTCGATTTCATTATATTTCTATTTCCATTTAAATTTGGTAGTTGTGGTAATCCAGTTGGACCGGTGGGAGAAGCTTGTATAGGAATCAGTATACTTCTCTTGTTCAATAGTGAAGCTTTTTTCAGATTGGACTCTGATTGTCCCGTAGTTTTTTCCACCATAATTTTCACATAAAAGTAATTATGTTTGCGTTGTGTTCTTTTACGTTAGATATGTTAAATATTGTGATCGTCCTCCTTTTTCAAGTTTGGGAAAAGTGTTTATTCTGCTGGTTAGGATGTTACTGATCCTATTATGACAATAGAGTGCAGGACTTCTGATCATTGCTTTCTGCATACTTGTTTAATATCAATTACATTATATTCTGCACCCTGATATTTTTCTTTCTCAAAAAAACAAACAGTACGTAATAAATCATACAAATTAACGTCTATTTCAGTCCAGCATGTAGGTTATTATGAATATTCTGGTCAACGCCTAAGAGAACTTAGAATTCCAAACTTACATCCAGTAATTCCATTTGTCTAGAAGCAATTATGAAACTCATCTTTTAATCTTGCAACATTGAGCCACGTTTGGTTCGCAGAATCTTGCAACATTTCATTAATTTATTCAATCACCAATATCATTAACAAATTGGAAAGAAAGGCGTATCTACAACAATGCAAAGCATTTACAACCAAGATGAAAAGCATAATAGAGAGATCCAACCAAACTAGCTAGATTGCATTTCAAGTTGCAGAACTTTCCAAAACTCTGGATTAGAAATGTAAATTTACAGAAACAACAAGCTTCAAGCAATGTCTACCCTTTTTAGCTTACTGGACATGGGTACTAACAATAAAAAGACACAAGAAGTAGTAACAACAGACATATCTCAAGTCTCCAGTACAACACAGCCAAAACAACCGGTAAGAAAACCTCTCCCCTCTCTCCACCAGACTTTTCCTCGCCCTTTACTGAATACTCAGATTACCCAGCTTTCGGGTCATAAGGATCCTAATGATCATTATTAATAATATACAGATGTGGCCATATGGAAAATATTGACATACATCCACCAAACTAGCAGCCTCACCGGTTTAGCTTCTCCCACACAGGCAATTCACTCGATAGCCCCTTTTGAAGTGTGTGGTATTCACGAAAAGCCCTTCTGTTTTACCTTCCACTAGATGGTTCGTATCTTTAAGTACCGGCTGAGTGGAAGGAAGTAAGACCAATTTGTCGCCTTACATGTTCTGGAATCAGCCTGTTACTGAGCTCTTGAGATGCACCAGCCAACTGCAAAGACAGAATTAGCATCTACTAAAAATTCACTCTTTTCAATCTTTATAAAAAAAACATAAAGATTATACCAGTCTTCTGAAAGATACTTAGGCCAGAAAAAAATAACCCAAATATTTGTCTTTCATCAATTAATATTACAGCTGGACTTTATTAAGTGCATCATAAAACTGAGTTAATAGCATGTCACAAAAATATGAAACTTTATTAGTCAAACTAAATCAAGTTATGGTTTTCAACTTACTGATACTGAAGGTTATATATATATATATATTAAAAAAAAAAAAAAATATATATATATATATATATATATATATATATATATATATATATATATATTTTTGGAACCAGGTAAATTGTTTCTGGAATCGCTCCCACTGGGATTCGAACTCCTGACCACTCGGGCCGCATGCATCTCTCTTAACCACTAGGCTAGAGGTCATCTGCATATATTTATATATATATATATATATATATATATATATATATATACACAATACCATACTTAAAATCTTCAAAATCAAAGGGCATCAATTCATCCAAATAACGGAACCAAGGTTTTAATTCTCAGGTTCATTTATAACCCCGCATGAAGTTACGGATCATGAATTTCCACTTAGCAGTTTTAACTGCTTTCTGACAGGATCTTCTTCGATTTGAGTGCTAACATTGTTTTCTTTCAAAAACCAACTTTTGAGGAAAACAAAGAGCTGCATTTGCTAAATCAAAAAATTGTCAGTAATGTGTACTTTCCTACATGTTCCTCATGGCAAACACTTTTTTTCTTCTTTCTTAATTTATATTGATGGCCGGAATTTTATTTTATACTCTTTTAAAAAAATGTAAAGATCTTATAGAAACTTAGATTATGTAGGGAGTTATGAAAACATAGTTGTTGAAGTAATGTCGCAGTTAGATATGTAATATTGTGTTTGGGTCGGTGAAACTCTCGTTTTTTTTCTATTAACTTCACAAATGATGAATTTTATTTCAATTATTAAAATGTATTCAAAAGTGAGTCCATTGGCACGTCCTCTTTAGTTATTGCTTTTTAAAATAACCTGAACCTGCCTAAACTTTAAGAGAAGACGTGACACAGACTGTGGACCTAAATTGAACTGATATATACATTTTGTGAACCACTTGAACCTTACTTTCATCCTCTCCATCCCAAAAGCTGGCTCAAATTGATTGGAGTGGTCCTTGATTGCAACCTCTTGCCAAAGGTTTTTCACCTTTTTATTATCAAGCTACTTTTTTCATTTCTGTTTATTTAGCAGAAACTTTAAGAGGTTATGTGACAGAACTGTGGGACCCAAATTGACCTGATATATACATCTTGTGAACCCCTTGAACCTTATTTTCGTCCTCTCCATCCCAAAGCTGGCCCAAAATGGTTGGAATGGCCCTTGATTGCACAACCTCTTGCCAAAGGTTTCCACCTTTTGCTTGTTATCAAGCAACATTTCATTTCTGCTTGTTTAGCAGGAAGGAACTTACTAGAACATTTTAATAGTTTCTAGGTACATCAAACATTATATGATATATCCAAACATTTTAACATGGTATAACCAAACATTTTAACATGGTATAACCAAACATTTTAACATGAAACATCCAAACACTAGAACATTTTAATAGAGAGGTTTTTCTAGGTACATTGAAGATTTTAATACTTTCTGTTGCATCAACCAAAAAACTACAACTCCAAAATGTATCAAATTCCATTCGATAATTTCTATCAAGCAAACAAAACATGGAGAACTTGTGAGTTCCATGGGTTGAGCAACCAAATTGGCCCTAAGAAGAAGAGGGGATGTGTTTCTTCTCAAACAACTGACTGTAACTAGAAACTATTAAGAAAGAGAATTTTGCTAACACTACAAAGGTAAAGCAGAAAAGACAAGGTTTAACACATCGCTCATTAGTTTTCTCCCAAAACATGAACTCAAAGCATTTATCCCCCGATTGCTATCAATATATCATGATTTTTCTCTTGAAAAAAAAAAGGAAAATCTACTAGAGACCAAGGTAGTCAAAGGCGCAAGGAGCACTCGAGGCGCAAAGGGTCCATATCGCCCGAGGCGCAAGGCGCACTTAAGGCGCGCGCCTGAGCGAAGCGAGGCGCAAAAATAAAAAATATACATAAATAAATATAAAAATACAAAAAATAGCAATGAAAAAATAAAACCAAATAACATATTAAAACCAACAAAAACCTTGTTAAAACATAAGTGAACTAGCAGCACAGCAGTAGCAATAACAATCAACAAAACTAACAAAAGTTTGTATTATTCCTACTAGCTTTAGTAAATTTTAGTTTTTCAGTTCAACTGTAACCAACTTTGGCAACCTTGGAAAGGCTATCTCCCTCCTAAACAATAAGGCGCACATTTTCTTGGTCGCACCTTGCTGAGAGGCGCACCTTAGGCGCGCCTTTGGTGCGCCCAGAGAAAAGCGCCTCGCCTAGTAAGGTGCGAGCCGCAACTGTTGCGCATTTCTGTGAGGTGCGTAGTGTATCATTCTTTTCATGGATCCTACAACAAGAAATAACAAAGAAGATATCTAGCAGACAAACAAATTAAAGATGGGGGCTCTGATTTACATGACCTGCAACATAGTTTACTTGGAATTATAGACCCTAAAAGAGGTTTAGTACAGAAAGCATGAAGCATCAAAAAAACTAAAAACATAAGGATCACATATTACATCTTTATTGTTATAACATTTTTTGAATAAGTTATCCTATTAGTTACAATTGATAATGTAACAGATAATAGTGATAATAAATATATATCGAGCTAGAGTTCAAAGGCTTACTTCTTGCTTGAAGTTAAAGAGAGGAGGCAAAGGCCGCCCATTTGGCAATCGTGCATTGGGTTCACGAAGCTCATCAAAAAAGGGATGGGCACATGCTTCTAACTGCAATAAAAAAGATCAAGCCCAAACACATTAGGAAGAATATTTGAGGAAATCCTATCACACAAAATTCAAGCTTTACAAAGCCATCCAGTGCTACTTATGTAAATATTATTCATCCGTCCAACATATTGTTTTCAAAGTCACCTTCCAACTTCAGAAAGCCTAGAATAGTATATTATTAACCATTAATAACAAGTTCAAAATGGACGCAAAGCTCTTATATTTCAATACTCTAGAGCTAAGGAAGCAACCATGCAAGAAAAAACACAGACATTCATGAAGCCATTCCTTGAACAACCCAAATAGGTCTAGCAAAATTACTCGTTTGATTTCCTGATGATTATTCTAAAGAGAGAGATTAGCTTATTGTTTGATAAAACTATCTAGTCTAACATTGACCAGGATAAGTATAAATTAGGATCCATACTCTGGAGAGAGAAATCAGAGGCTCGGAGAAAAGAGCAAAATTTATACAAAAGGACACTACATAAAATATACATTAGACAGTGCCTACTGAGTTGAGGTAATGGATTCTAAGAAAAAATGGGTCGCAGGGTGGGTGTGAGGGAGTGAAAAGGGAAGAAAAAGAAAGTCAACCACAACAGAAACATCAGTAGGCAGCGACGTAAGCCTGAAATAGCCATATCTTTGGGATTGAAATATTGCACTGTAAATTGCAAAATGAACACCGACGGAAGGGGAAAAAAATTATTTTGGAATAGAATCACATATAGGAATTTGACTAATTTGCCTCTTTCGCTTATAGTGCCACAGAGATAAAGTCATTCCTTGAGTAGTCTGGGAGAACTTGGAGGTTTCTTCCTTTGCTGCATTTGCTTAAACTGCAAAACGAAAAGGTAGGTCTACCTACATGCATAGGAGCCTTGTATGTTTCATAGCAAGGCCTCTCTTGCTAGGAATTTGGTAGCATCTTATTTGGAATTGCCTTCAGAACAAAAACTTGTAAAATTATGGTCAATTATTTTTTAATTGGACAGACTTGGATGAGGATGAGTATAGGAAAGGTGCACTTGGATGAGGATGAGTATAGGAAAGGTGCAGAACCACAACCAGGCAAGTAAGATTTGTACAATGTAGGTATTAGTTCCAAAATCCAATAGCAAGTACACTTCTTAGTGATTATGCAAGTTAAATATTACAAAAGACGGGAAACTTACTGCAGTACAACGAAAACTGGGGGAATATTGAAGAAGACGTGAGGCAAGATCTATTGCTTCTGGAGGCATTCTCTTGTGAAATATCTGTTCAGAAGGATTAACTGTTAAGACCTTGTTAATTAGAGAAACAAGAGATGCATAAAACTGGGAACCATCACTTAAAGAAATCAAACAACTACATAATTATTTTATCCAAATAGTTATGTTAATTGCTTGAGCAAGTATTAATTGTGTCAAGCTCTCCCTCATCAACTGGTTTTTGTTGCAGCAACAAATCTATTTTGGCTACAAAAATATTGAGCGCTGAAATTATAAACTCATTTTTCAGTTTTACATATAAATACTCTTTTCTGTAAGAGATATAGCATAGCATACACGAACACTCATGGCATTGATGAGGTCAGGGTGCTTCCCAAAAAAAAATACAGACATCACATACTAGTAAGAATGACTGTTAAACAACATAACCCTCTAGCTTTATTTTTTTCTTCTGACCATAGGAGAAGCATACTTATCGAAGAGGAAGGTGACTTCAGATAGATCAAATCTCAACTTGTAATTGCACTACATATCATGGACTCTAATACTCCAATTCTGTGTTTGGTAAGGCATAACCAATTTTAGTTTCATGAGAGGATTATGACTTTAATATTGCACTCCACATCCATAAATAAATAAACAAATTATTCATCAGTCAGAACTTTAGGATCAAGTTAATTTCATACTATGAATTAGTTCATAATAATTACCAAAGGGAAGTAATAATTGTCAAAGATCTATGTTGCACAGACACGGTAAAATAGTGTCCTTGTCCATATCCTGTCCATACACATGTATGTATTTGTATTCGAGCAACATCAGTAACTACTCTAGTGCATGTTCGTAAATGTCTGTATCCCGTACCCGTACCATGTTCGCATTTGTACAACATAGCTGTAAGATGATCATAAAATGCCAACCTTGTGCCAAGGATGGGCCTTTATCTGTGGAAACCTAAAATCTGTATAGTTGGGATTCATGCACCTAATTTCCTCCCGAGTTGGAGTACCGAGAACCTGCAAGAACAGACCCCATTAGTCATCAAATATTAAGAAGTGATACTCTTCCAATCAAAAGGATGAAACGATGAAGTGGACCTTGATTATCTCAACAAGCTGATCGACCGCACTTTCACCAGGAAATAATGGCTGCAAAAAAGTGTAAGTAGGAAGATTGAGCATTTAACCTCTAAAATACAATTCATTAATTAGTATAGGAAATACCAAAATCAAAATTACCATTTAGAGAAACTACAGACCTGACCCAGAAGTAATTCAGCAAGAACGCAACCTGCTGACCATATATCAATTGAAGTTGTATACTCGGTTGCGCCAAAAATGAGCTCTGGCGCACGATAATATCGAGAGCAAATGTATGATATGTTTGCTTCACCCTTAACCTGATAATACAGTTCCACTTAGTAGACGACAATTATTGAGGAACACCACAAGAATGACAAAGATGCAAGCAGCATCAGAAGATACAAATAACATGTACTTAAATGGTAAAAATACAAGCAATAAGCTACTTATAATACTTTTTTAAAAGATACCTTTTTTAAGATAACTTCTAATAAAAGATGCTACAAGTGTCAAGATATACAACCATTACGACAGATACAAAGAAATATCCATGTATGGAGCTTAACAAATATTCTTGAGCAGAAATCAATAAGAATTTAGTAGCTCTAGTTGTTTATACTACTTACCCGTAACTTATTATTTACTTCCTTTTAACTCTCTTTGAGATTCATTCACATCATAAAGCTCTACTTACTACCATAAATATTCCTGTCAGCTGAACGCTTGGTGAGCATAGGTTTATGCGCAAATGGGCTATCACTAGGGGAACTAAAAAGTCTTGGTGAACAAAGATGTATGTGTACAAGGGGTGAAATAGTGCCTAAACCAGTTGGCTTGGATCCATAATTTAGCAAGCAAGATGCTATAACCAAAAGAAACTTTTAGTCAATTATCCATTAGTAGTGGCTGCCTTAAAATGACAACAAAGTTGTGTAAGCTAAATATCCTTCTTTTTTCTCCTCTCAAAATACCTTTCTAGATTGGAAGCTGAATTTCTAGGAGGCTGGCTAATTGCAATAAGCCTGCTGCATAGTTCAATTAGTCAACAAGTACTGGTGGGCAAAGGGCATATTCAGATCACCTTACTAAATTACCTTTATTTCTTTCCTCTCTTCTATTTTTTTCCCTTCTCTCTTAAGGAATACATATTTAAAATTGATCACCACATATTCCCTTGAGCAATCTTGAAACATAATAATAGCAACATTATATCACTATATATGAATTTAGAGGCCCTTGAACAAAGATATAGTTATTCATCCCAACAATGCTATCTCACTGACAGAAAGCCACTGATCTCAACATTTTCAACCTTGTGTACATCACCAAGGTCAATCACATCAGTTTAGAGTTCCCTTCAGTTCTATTAAAAAAATCTGTGGAAAAGAGTGTCTAGCTATAGTTTCTAGTCTGAGAACTCATTTGTTTAACTAGCCCCTCTACTACCTACACACTACACTATATCCAAATTTTTACTCGGGCAGGCACATGACATGGAATCCTTGGACTCCAGTGTTATATGGATACCTTCTATGCTAAATATATTCCAAATACCTGTAAAATAAAGACAGGTTCCTTGGAGAGGATTAGAAAACAAAGCATGGAGCCCTCTTAATGTTCAATGAAATAGTTGCAAATTTCAAACAATACATCTTCAAATTACTTGGTCAAAAAATGTACATAATCCGAAGTTTTACCATGAATAAACTAAAGAACCAACACCCAACTGCCAAAGGCCTTGAGATTCCAGAAGTATCCACAAAAAAACTGAAGTAATATATTCCTTCTCAGTAACACTATTATCTATATGGTGCTCCATCATCGTAGATTACCCCTCTTGGTACACTTCCCACTCCAAATTGTTACATCTCCTCAATGTGCATCGTTTTTATTAGCTCCAAGATTATTAGTCATAAACTTGTTCTGAGACACCGGGTAGGGGCCACTCGACGTAGATATAACGTTTACCTCCTTAACGAGCGTAGCCACGATAATGAAATGTGCAAGGAATGTGCATAATCATAAGATTATGCTATGGAGCAAGTGCAGAAACATAATTACTAATCAAAGACTACAATCACAAAATTGCACAAACCGAATTGAATGCAACCGGGAATTATCTCAATGCACTCACTTAACTAATTATACTGGTAATAGAACTAATACAGCTCATATACAAATCTACAATATAATATAGGACGTAGAAGTTGTCGATCACTTACTACTTATCATGCAAACTATCCAGATTATGTACATCACAATTTTTGTCCCTTATGAAGCATTGTAGCAAAAGCAGATATTGTTGTTAAGGAAGCAGTGTTATAAAAAAAGAGTACTGAATTTGAGACATACAAGTATTTTAGCGCTTCCGAAATCACAAAGCTTAAGTTGGTGGGTAAGAGGATCAACCTGCAAGAAATACATTAAGAAGGTTAAGAAAAGAAGAATGATAATTCACTTTAACACAAGACGAGTGTTCTTAAGCTTAAAGGACATACCAGAAGATTTTGCGGCTTCACATCTCTATGACAGACTCCAGGAACAGCATGAATGTAAGCTAGCCCTCGAAATATCTGCATAAATCTTTCAATTGATTAAAAGTACTACACAATACATACAGGACTACAAGACCTAACAAAGAAAATATATCAAACCTGATACATATAAAGCTTCACATAGATAAGTGGCATCCTCTGGTTGACATTGTTGTAATGCTTCAGGACGCGATACAAAGTTTCCGGTACATACTCCATGACCAAGTTGAGGAAAAGCTCGTCTCTACTCGTGGTGGAAAAGAAGCAGTGCTTCAAGGAAACAACATTGGGATGATCCATCGAACGCATCAACTGGAGCTCCCGATTTTTGTATCTCTTATCCTGCAAGACCTTCTTTATGGCGACGGACTCTCCTGTTTCCAAGCATTTGGCCTGACAAACCCACGTACACATATTCTGATATAAATCCCAACACAAAGAAAAAGAGCTCTCGACGATTCTACAGGAATCTAAGGGTGGGATTTGTAGCATACCTGAAAGACGATTCCAAATGACCCTGTTCCCACAACGCGCTCTGCCATGTAGCTGATCGTCTGTGCCGCAAAAATTTGCCGAATTTGTTCGGTTAAAAATGAACTCAATGACCTTATTTTTTGGATCTTCTAGGGTTTCGTTAACACTCACCTTCTTTGGTTCTCCATTCTTGCCTCCAATGGTGGTCGAGATGATGTGTCCTGTGAGCGGATCACTGCCGTCGGTGACAGACGATTCCTGGAACCAATTATTGAAAAACATCGAGGAAAGATAAGTGAGAACAGACCATTACCCTCGAAGAAGTTAGACGGAAGCTGGACTATCAAAAACTAAGGATCTGCTTGGCAATTGTTGGGGTAGCGGTTATGAGGTGTTTTTAGAGTACCGGTTAAGAGCAGTTATGAGGGGTTCGATTTTGGATGGTTTTTAAGCAGCGGCTTTTAAACCAGTCCAATCCATGCTTGATAATTCACTAACGAGCAGTTCTGAAAATTTTTTACACGAATAAATTAAATAGGAAAAGGTATCAGTAGTTATAATTATATATATTTTTGTGAGGATATAAATGGAATAAAAAAAAGTTTTTTACACGAATAAATTAAATAGGGAAGGGTATCAGTAGTTATAATTATATATATTTTTGTGAGGATATAAATGGAATAAAAAAATGGAGCCGCTCAAAATCTACCGATTTTGGATGTTTATAAAACCTCTCAAAAATACATTACACCGGTTTTGGAGGATTTTTGAGCCGACCAAGACCGGTGCCTCAAAAAAAATTAACAAGCAGGGGTTTTCATAAACGATCGGTTCAAAAACACTCCAAAACCAGTGAAAACACCGTTACCAAGCAGACCAAAGAAGGGAAAAAAACGAAAAAAACGAAAAACGAAAAAAAAAAAGAAAAAAAAATAATAGGGAAGAAAACAACCAAACTTTATATGGATTTTCGAGAGACAGAGCCAAGTAAAATAGAGAAGAAAGAGACTAAGAAATGGAAAGATTGATAAGCTTTACTTGAGTGAATTTAAACAGTAAAAATATAACCCTAGATTCCACGGATCCAGAAACCCTAGATTGATCACGGAAATGTTACTGTAAAATCCACATAGAGCAAAAACATAAGAATCTTAAGGGGGAAAAAACCTTCCAAAATCGAAAAAAACCCTACAATTCAGCTCCATAACCCTAGATTCTGGTTCAAAATATGAATATAACAAAAAAGTCCAGCTCGAGAAACTCTAACATTATCCAGAAGATATCCAACAATTCTTCATGCAGAAACACCACGAGAATCTCGAGCATCAAACAAAAAAAGCAAAAAAAAAAAAAAAAAAACACCCTAAAAACTCGAAGAAATTCTACATAAATCTAGATCTCGGAAGAGCGAAGAATTAGAAGTTCACCTCTTTCTTCTTCACAATGATATTGTTGGAATTTTCTTGGTCGATCTCCATGTCCATCTCCGCTCAAACAAGAAGAGGGAACAAAAATAAATAAGAGAGCAGTTGTTGATGATGATGATGAAGAAGTATTTTCTCTCTCAACGACAGCGAGGCCATGTGGGGCTGCTGCAGTCTCTTTCACTTTTTCTCTCACCATAGCCCCTTCTCTTTTCCGTTATTTTGCATTTGGTCCCCTCCACAAGGTCTAATTAATTACTGGATCTATGGTTGGGTGCAAATAAATTTGGATAATGCTACTGGCGCCTCAAGTTTTCTAACATAAAATAGAACTGCCAACATTGTTGTAGTCCTACTTATCCTAAAGAATTTGGAGATTGGATGGACAGTTCTAACATAAAGTAGGAGTGTCAACTTTGTGGACAGTCTTATTTTATGTTAGGACTGTCAACTTCGTTGGCAATGCTAAAGGGGGTGGACAGTCCAAAGTAAAATTGGGATTATTCTGAGTAAAAATGTGGACAGTCCTATTTTATGTTAGGACTGTCAATTTCGTTGGCAGTCCTAAATAGGGTGGACAGTCCACAGGGACGGATCCAGAAAATATAACTAGGATGGACTACTAAATATTTGGGTGGACTGGAAGTAGATTAATCAATATCAAAAATCTCAAAAAAATTATATATATATGAAAAAAAAATTGTAATTTTTTTAGCCCACCCCACGCAAAGTCTGGATCTGCCCATGGCAGTCCAAAATAAAATTGGGACTGTTTTGAGTAAAAATTATATCAAGTTGGAGTATCTTGAATTAAGGGCTGTCCTAGAGTAAAATGTTGAGTGCCTGTAGAATTCAGCTCCTCTGACTGTTTGTTGGAACGTTGTTAATTGTTAAACTACTAAAAAGGAGGGGTGGTTTAGGAAAATTGATTATATGTTATTTTTCTCAGTCAAAGGGCTCAAAAGTGAAAGGATAATTTTTTTTACGTAGTTGCATAATATTTGAGTTTCTATGTTTTGCATTTGAATAACAGTACTCGTATAGGATTGTTATTCGCATTCCAACTGACCAAAAATTAATTAAAAGTATCTTCCTTTCTTATGTTGTTTCTTTCTATGTTCGGAATAGTACTCGTACAATTTGCCAAATCGTTTTAAAAAAATCTTATGTATTTAATATAAAAATTGAATATGTAATAATAAAAAGTTCGAAAAATTTCAACAGTAGCATTAAAGTTTATTTAAATTACGTAAAAGGAACAAACTTTGGGGAAATTGCAAACTCAGCATCGTCGCGCCCCATTTTTGGGCGTCAAAAATTAACCACCCCTCCACCTGGACATTGTCCAAAAAAAAAAAAAAAATTAATAAAAAAAAAAGGGCGCCCAAATAAGGGGCGCCAAATTTGTTTACTCTCCGAGAAATAAAAAAAAAAAAAAAAAAATGGGCGCCCAAAAAAGGGGCGCCAAATTTGTCTACTCTCCGGAAAAAAAAAAATAAAAAAAAAAAAATGGGCGCCCAAATAAGGGGCGCCAAATTTGTTTCCTATGCTCCCTGTTCACCGTTCACCAAAATTAATCCATCATTTTTTTTTCCAGCTCACCGAAATTAAATGGTTTTTTTTTTTTTTCGGGGATAATGGAAATTCGTAAATGGAAATTAAAAATGGGCGCCCCTTTTTTGGGCGCTATTTTTTTTTTTTTCTAATAATATATGCAAATTTGGCGCCCCTTTTTTAGGCGCCATTTTATTTTTTATTAATTTTTTTTTTCATTGACTAAGCCGGATTAGGGGGGGGTTTTTAATTTTTGACGCCCAAAAATGGGGCGCGACGATGCTGAGTTTGCAATTTTCCTAAAGTTTGTTTCTTTTACGCAATTTAAATAAACTTTAATGCTACTGTTGAAATTTTCCGAAAAGTTTGCTACTTTTGAGTTTATATTCTATATAATCATTTGAACATCACTTTTTGACTTTACATTATTGGGTCCAACCTTGAATCTTGATAGGGATTAGATGTGGCCCCAAACCATAACAACTACGTGTCAAATTTTAGAAGGCAAATTATAAAGACATATCCAAAATTAGTCGGAACTAGTTTAATTTTTTTTTATTTACAAATTTTTTACTAGAAAAAATCAATACGTCTACACAGACTGAGAGGGGGACCGCAGTTTAAATCACGGTGACACGTATCCCTCTCATTACTCAGACTTTTGACCCCACGTTAACAAGGGGCTAGGGTGTGTGTGGAGGCTGGCTTCCAGCCAATACGGGGAACACGTGGCCGCGGTTCGATCTGAAATATTTTTTTGAGAAAAAATTACTTGGAGTTGTCCAATACATACTATATAAAATATTATATAAGTCTTTTTCTTTTTTTTGTCTTCTTACCCTTTTCACTCCCAAATTCCAAAACCTAAAACCATTATTTAGTGTGTTAGAATGTCCTTTCTATTTTCAGAACTCTCAAACATTTTGAGAGTCCTTTCTATTGTCAGGACTCTAAAAAATTTGATAGTTTTGCCTATAGTCATGACTTTCAAAATTGTAATAGTCCTAAACAAAACGATGATTTTGTTGAACAAGAAGTTTTTATATAAGAATGTCAAAAAATTTGACAGTTATACTAACTGGAAGGACTGTCAAAAACTTTAGCAGTCATTCAAATTGGTAGGACTTTGGATGTGTCTTTTTTATTTGTCTCTAGTAACAGTCCCTAGTAACAAAATGGTTGACATGAATAACTTTTTCTCTAAAGTGGTTACCCCCAATTCTGGGCTAGGCCTAAGTAAGTTTGGATGTGTCTTTATTATTTGTCTCTTAAAAATAGACATACCCGTTAATACATTGTTGTTGGAATCGGACCGAACCGGTGGTTGGCCAGACCTGACCAGATTTTGCCAAAAAAATCGATCTACCAGAACTTGAAACGGGATTTTTTAAGAACCGATGATTTTTTTTTGTATCAAAATTGGAATTTAATCGGTGAACCAGCCGAACTGGTAATCAATTGAACCGGCCGATTTTGATTTTTTTTTTTTTTAAACTCAAAAAGTTTATCACATGAGATTTGGACCATTTGATTTTTGATTTGATTTTAAGAGATCTTATAGTTATAAAACTAAACTAAATCAAACATACTAAGAACCAAAACAAACCAATAAGTAAATGTTGATATTTTTATCTATTTGAATCAAACCAAACCAAAACAAACTATTTGAATCTCGATTTAGCTCCGATCAGACCTGTATCAAAAATTTTGGCTCAATCATCGGTCCGTTTTTTAAGACATTGTCTTAATATCAAAACAGATCTATTGTCCCCAAATTTCATATCCCCAATATATTCCCTCCTATAAAGTCGCATCAATTTTATCATTAAAAAAAGAACACTCGACTTGATCACATTTTTGTAAGATAAAACATTTTTGGGACATGAAATTTGGGGAGACCAGAGCTGCTCTCATGTTCTCACCCAATATAAGCTATAAATTCTCAAAGCTTAGAAAACATCGACAATTTTAAATATGTTGGTTATGTCATGTCCGATATGTATTGAGCACTCCAAAATTCAGGACACCAAATTACATTTGTGGCCTACCTACATCAAATCTGAAACGTTCCGAATATTTTGACTACAATATATACAAAAAGAAGAATAATAAAAAAGTCTTAAAATTCATAAACTTCAAACATTTTTATGTCAGTCTGATTCTTTATATCGTAGGACTATTGTAGACATGGGCGATCGGGAATTAGACCATGTCTAGCCGAAGCAAGGTCCGGGTCCAATATGAACACTACATCTTGCTTAGTCTTGCTCCTGGTCCTCAATTTCGGTACTCAAATTAAGTAAAGAAATACAAATGCCGAGTCTATATTGAATAAGGTTTACGAAGGGTTGACGAATGTACTCTTATAAATTTTTTTATGATTTTTAGAGAAAATTTGTACGACTAAAACAAACAATTAGTATTATTATTATTATTATCTTGAGAACTTGAGATAAAGGTGCACAATAAGCATAACAATGACAAAGTACTTATCTAAACAAAACAAAAAATTCACGGACGTACGACAGAAAACGTTACAGATGACGGTACCAAACCGAAGTCATGCAAACAGGATGACGGCAGTGGGACTGTCGGGATGAATGATTGCATGTTACTATAGTTTGGAGATATTTGTCGCTTCTCATCGCAAAGTCATCTTAATTTATTCAAGTGGGCAATCAAAAAGTCTCCAAGAGTTTGTTCTTAGGGCCATTAACAAATACAAAAAAATTCAAATTAGAAAGAAGAATTGCACAGCTTTTAGTCATTGTTCACTGATTGACATGTGGTTAAGAGTGGAGCTGGACTAGGAATTTAAGCTTATTAGAACTTGGCTTTTCTATGTTCAAATCCAACTATTTGACCCCATTTTCATATGCTCAGCTCAGGAAATAACTTCAGCTGTACTTGTCATGTTCCTCCTTGCCTGGTCTACAACACTTATCAACACATTCATCATTGGCAACTAACTACAAGCAGCAAATTGTGACCATCTTCAGAGAAAAAAAAGACATTACCTTTGAATTTGAAAAAGTTCAACAAGGATAACACAGCTTAATTGCATAGGAAAGAGAGAGAGAGAACTGCAACATGATGTTGCCATTAGTAGTAAGTCCTAGGGTTTTGGCCATTTCATTACAAGTGCCCATAGGGCCATCTAAACCTAACTATTACTATTAGTAAGACCTGGTAATTTTCGGCCCAGACAGTCAGGAATCGGATTTGCTGCCTTCTGGCATCACTGGAGACTTGGGAGGGGTGTGAAAGCTGGAGCAGCTGCCGACCTTTGCGGTAGACTTGTGTTTCACGAGCGGAACTAGTGACTGGGCCACGTCTGCCATGAGCGGCCTGTAGTCCGCTTCTGGCTGCACGCACATGGCTGCTATGGCGGCCACCTGAACGACTTCCTTTACGGTATACTGCCCTTCCAGAGCTGGATCCATGATCTGCACGACCTTCTCTCTGTCGGTAAGTCGGGGCAGAGCCTTTGAAAACCACCAGCAGAAAAGAAAAACACAGTATGTTAGAATATCATGAACATACAAGAAATCAGAGCCTGCTCAATTCCATAAAAGAGAACAAAAGGATAAGAATATATGCAACTAGAGGATACAGCATAAAGACGACCATTTTTTACAGTTCTTGCTAAAGAGACCAACCTAATTGAAAAGAAAAGAACTTGATTTCCATCACCTACATGCTGGCTAAGCCTAAAGACAAAATATTAAGTTGATTAACGGATCAGGGTTAGGATTCATGCTTATTACTGAATTCTTACAACTGAGTAGGAATTAAAAAAGAATTGTACTGGTGCAGAAAGATCTGTAGGGTTCCAATCAAAAGTATGTTACGCAAATAATAAAGCTGTTGTTCACGGAACATATCCTCTAGTTGTCTAAGAAGGTAAAGGAAACCCACCCAAGACACAAGAACTCCTTCTCCAGATGGCCTTTTCATGTCAACCGGAACTCTGCCAGTAAGCAGTTCCAAAAGCACGACGCCATAGCTATACACATCTGATTTGGTTGTCAAATGTCCAGTTAGTGCATACCTGCACAGAAAACAGTTGGAGCTGTAAGATGAACGCTCACTATTTGTATGGTTATTGCCTATTGGTTAATTCAAACTTGATATAAAATTCGCAAGCAAGAGTTAGTATTTTACTCGGGAGCAACATATCCTTGGGTGCCTAAAACACGAGTGGAGACATGGCCTCCTGCTTTGTCAGGCCCAAGCTTGGCTAAGCCAAAATCTGAAACTTTAGCATGGAAGTTTTTGTCCAAGAGGATGTTACTGCTCTTGAAATCCCTGTGAATAACAGGAGGATTGACATGCTCATGCAGGTACTCCAGACCTTTTGCAGCTTCAAGAGCTATTTTCATTCTAGTCTCCCAATTTAACTTTGACACACCACCTTGGGAACCTGAAAAACTTAACACGCTTAGTAGATCCAATTGGAAGATAGATATTAGTACACTACAAATTTTTAGCACATACAATATGTTTACTCTTTTTCGATATGCATTTCAAGATGTTTAAACAAAACAAAACTACAATAAAGATCGAATAAATGGAAAGAGAACTGTATGAAAAAGAACACATTTCTAATAAAAGAAAAAGAAAAAGTAATAATGCCTAATACTATGACAATCTACAACATAAATCTATCATGTGCACATGCTTTAGAAGAATAAAAGCAATTTATATATAGTATACACAGCTTTATATGACATTTCATATTACAACTTCTTCACACTTTCAAGGCACCAAAGAGCATTTCACACTAATTATATATAGTATAACATGTTCTACTGAATTTATACTTGAAATTACAGTTACAAACAAGCAAATATAATCAGATTTTTCATCTTCCATATTCAATTCATGTAAGCTACGAGATTAATCTCTCTCCTTCCCAAAGAAACCAGCTCTTCTTCTTTCCCAAAGGATGGATAAAACAGAAACAAATCCCTGAACTATGTTCGCGACTCTTCCTTTCAGCAAAATATTCTGCATATATATTTGTTCTTTCCTACTATCCCTTCCATCCTTCCCGATCCATAAGAAGATCATGGGATTGGGGAAGGAAACAACAACCAAAGGACGGAAAGAACCTGGTAGAATAGAGAGAGTTATTACCATCATCCACAAGGCCTGCAAACGGCATAATTTGAAATATAAAACCCAGACAACCTAAGGAGTTTATTACAATGAAAGCTTTCACTAAGACGAGTAAAATTGAACACCAAGAGATAACTCTCCTTGCCATCGAATTTCTTACAGATTATCCATCAATCATATAGTAAAATGCCTTTTTGAATGCAGCCTAGAAGTTGAAGTGTATAGGATCGCATCTTGTCCATTTGATTGGTAAGAAGTAGAATTTTCTGTACTTTCTGTAGAAACTACTCCTTGTTCATTCTTTGCTTCAGAAACTAATATGCCTTTTCATCTCCAACAGAGCACCAAATCTCTAGCAATGTCACTATGGCAAAAAGAAATGTACATATATACTTCATTAACTTCAGTTGTTCTAGCATCTTATTACCTAAGAGAACCTGTGACTTTTCCCTCTCGGGTTTGGACTACCCAACACACATTATATCAACTGAAGCAGTTCTAGCCATGACTTGTCTTACACGAGAAATGATGATCAATCCCGATTCTGGGCAGTGTCCTGCACCTTGTTAATGACCACATCCACAGTCACCCTCTGGTCTAATGCAAATGGAAGTGTAGGGAGAATCCAATGGAGGTCAGTGACAGGAGGTGTGGATCTTTTTGCCATTCTCTTGGGTCGAGTGAGGACGACGGACGATGATCGATGGAGGATTGACAGTCTGATGGAGGATTGACAATGTCTGGTGAGGGAGCCATGGATATCATAGCCGTTGGAACAGTTAAAGTGTAGTGTTTAATGAATTCACTAATTATAAAGTTGCTAGCTAATAGCTGTATAGTTGTCAATTAAGGTATTGTATAGTCGCCATCTTTTATCTTTATTCCTATGGATTTCCTTTAAATAGCTTGGCCATGAGCCTAATGGAATCATCCTGAGTTTTGCAAATCCCTTCCTCTGTTCAAACAAGGTATCGGAGCATTGTGGAAGCTTTGAGAAAGAGGAAGAGAGGAAGAAAGCATTGTGGAAGCTCTGCCAAATTGGACAATGGTATTCGAAAGAAGCAGAGGCGAGGGTCCTGCAGAGGTTGTGGGTAAGAATATGTATAAATGACATCTTTTATATTATACTAGTTTTGTTGCTTACGAGTACAAAGAATTGTGTTACTTTAGTTGAATGGAAAGAACGGAAAGGATATGTTATGGAAAAAAACTTAGAAAGAATAGCAAAATCACCTAATAAAGAATTTAACTTCACATGATTACTTTGTTTGATTTAGGTGGGTGTGGTTATCACTCACCAGAGCATCCCCATGTACGGACCCTCGTCTCTGTATGTTCGGGGAACACTTATCTCTACGTGTTCGGGGAACACTTTGGAGGCTATGAGGCATTAGAAACTCCCATTTGATTCATCGCATTTCAATTCCTAAAAGGTGTTTTTTTTTTGGATAAAGGACATGATGTATGAGAACTTGTCATTTCTTTTATGTTTATGGTTGCAGATCACAAGGGAGATATTTGGATTTCGTAAGCAAGAACCTTAGTTCTGTTGTTGTTCATGATTAATAATTAATAAAGATATTTCTTATATATTCAATCTTCTGCTTATTCTGCTAAGATAACCTTGGTATCTGAATGGTGATATAGAATTGTGTATTCAATGTCTTGTATAAGTGCAATTTAGACTTGTACGGCATCACGTCCAATTAGACTCGGATTTTTGGAAATTGAGACGTAACATCAATATCCCCAACCCAAGTATTTCAATTCTTTTTTCTCTTTATCTCCTTTACCCTTTCATATTTGTGTTCCTACACATCTAATTCCTTGTAGATGGGTAAGACTTACATTCTGTCATAGCTTTGTTATTTTGATATTTTGGAGTCTACCTTTTTTGTTTCTTGATAACAACTAGTTGCTACTTTCTCTAATGTCGAAATGTTTAGTCTCTTATGACTCTTAAAGATTGTCTACAATTGTCTACAATCTGTTTAATAATTGCCCTATAGAGTCTAGATCATACTCTTAGCTTATCTTTTATTATTGATCATTTTCACTTATTTTCAGTTTTTTTTAATATATTATAATATTTAGTAAAAAAATTAATATCCGAAAAACTTATGCTCCACGCCTAAGGACTTGCCCAAAAACATTGCTCTATGCAGAAGTTCATTTCTCAGATTCTAATATAGTTGGCCTTACTGGTATTCAGACTTCAGCTACACCTCTAGAGCTGTATGCCAAGCTACGTCATGACGAGGGTGAATTAGTATCTAATCCCTCTCGGTATCGATGTGGCTTGGTTTATCTCCTGTTGTTCACAACGTCAGTCAGCTTGTTTCAGCTCCTTGCAGTTACTCATTAAGCAATTCTTTTTAACGTTCTTTGCTCTTTGCAGTACTCATTTATTCACAACGTCAGTCAGTCAGCTTCTCCTTATGATGTATGTATACCTAACTTTGATTAGGTTGGTGATGATTAATGACTGGAATTCTACAATTGAATTCTGCCTCTTTCTTGGCAACTACAAATTTCTTGAATTTCAAAAAAGAGTGCATTGTATCTATATCTAGTGCAAAGTCTAAGTATCACGCTATTGCTGTCACTGCAAACATTACATGGCTACGTCGCCTTCTCAATGACATTCGGATCTTCATTCCCACACCCACACCTTTACATTACAATAATGTCAATAATTTTTAGATTGTTAGCAATCCAGATTGACTGACAATTCATGCAACATCCTTATGTCGCCGGGGTGATTTCTCACCCCTTTCACTTCCCATTTGCTGAATGCCGACTTCTTCACCAAGGTACACACATTATCCAAAGACTCTTGTTACTTCTCAACCAACTCTCTTTGATTGACTCATCGTTAGTTTTAGGGTGTTATAGTGCCATAATGATGTCACTAATTATGTAGCTATTGTATAATTGCCATACTGGCTATTGAATAGTTATCATCTTTTGTTATTGCTCCTATATAGTTTCCTTTAAACAGGATTGCCTTGAGCCTAATGGATTCATCCTTAATTTGGGTTTTCCAAATCCCTTTCTCTATTCTAACAAGGACAATCTTAGGTGGTCTGTCAAGCCACCTCCTCCTGATGCCACCTACCCACATTGAGATACAAAGTGTGTTTGTGCAAGCAAGAGAAATGAGTGAAGTTCATTGAGATACTAACAACACCTACACAAGTCTTGACATGTCAATTAATCATACATCTAGATTTTGAAGATGGAGCGCTCTGGTGTTTTCAGAAACATTTCAAGTGGAAAAGAACAGAGAACTTACACTTCAAACACCTTATAGATCTCCCCTCCATAAATCCTCTTCATTATCGTCAATAGTCCTTAAAATTCATGTTTGGTGGTATCACGCTGCCTTTGTTCACTTCTTCTCCTCCAAATTCAGACACCTAACCTCAAAATAGCTTCATTAACCATCGATTCCAGAAATAGATTCCATCTTCGTCAGGTTCACTAACTTCAATTTTCAGTGGTTCTTTCTGAGAGGGACCTCAACTATCCAACAGGGCCACCACCATCGCTAAGTTGTGGACAGCCGCCCTCCAGGTGCTTTCCATCATCCTCCATGGCCACCACCGGATGTCCACTATTCACTCAGATTCTGATCCTCCTTGTCTCCAACCTTAAAGCTCTTCTTACTTTCAAGACCAATTAAAAATCAATTTATTTTCCTGTGCAAACCTTAGTCCAGAAATTGTTAACCTCATTATGTACATTTTATAAATCTGAACCGAATTTGAAGAACCACCTTTTAATTTGAAGTATTTCTCACATGATACACCTACGAACACAACCCACTTCAACTCTTCTTCAAAGTTCAAAGTTCAAACTGAACTATCTTCCCACCAAGCCTTCTTTCTCCTACCTCAACACCTTCCTCCTCCCTCAAAACCCTGATCTAGAAGTTTTTGACATCAAACCTTTCAGCACCTATTTTACTTGAAGTACTCTCGATTATATATATGATCCACCTTTGAAGTTTGAAACCAATCCCACTTCAACTCTTCTTCAAACTGAAACACCTTCCTGATAAGGCTTCTTCCTCCTTCCTCAACAACATGCAGAGAATTGATCTACCATCCAATGACAGATTCAACGAACTATTAGTGAGGACAATATGTTCAACAAACGCAAGTTACAAGCTGAAATCCATGCCACTGCATCAAAACTCTAGATTTGTTTTGAAGGTTAAATATTTACATCATTCCGACACGTCCATGTAGATCAAACGCTCATTTTGGACAGAGAGCTAGATAGACAGTGGTACATTTTTATAAAATCCGCTTAGAATGCACCGAGAGGATTTGAACCTGAGTTGCTCTAATATCATGTTAAATATCCATATTACCACTACACCAAAAGTCTAGACCTATAGTGAGGGTTAAGGGTTATATAATTATTTTAATACGTCTCTGCATCAATTCTCAGTTAATTGGTTAGGGTCATAATCAATAATCTAGCCTAGCAGAACATCACATAAAGAAAAGCTATTCGAGCTCATGAACTTCTATGTACCTAACTCAAACAGAGAAATTAAGGGTGCGTTTGATTGCAAGGTAGAAAATATGTGGAAAAGAAATTAATTCCACGGAATTATTTTCCTAGTAAAAAAAAAATCATGGAATTAAAAAAATTTCTTATGGAAAACTTAATTTGGGTGTTTGATTGTCATTATTTTTCAGGAAAAATAGTTATTTTCCATGGGAAATGATATTTTTCCTATGGGTTGGACAAGTTTCATTTTCCACCATTTTAGAAAAATATATGGAAAATGACAGTTTTTTTGAAAATAATTCCATGGAAAGTATAAGATATCAAACACTACAATTGGTGGAAAATTTGTGATGGAAACATTTTCCAAAAAAAAAAAAGCCTAATCAAACACAGCCTAAATAGCAAAAAAGCACGCAAACCTCCAGTCGGGTACAAATGCTCCTGCAGTCCACCATTAGTCATGTACTCGTAGACCAGCATTCTGTGACAACTATCCGAGCAGTAGCCGACCAGCGAAAGAAGATACTGCGACCGGAGCCTCGTCAACAAATCCACCTACAAAAAGAAACAACTCAAAATCAAACCTTTTTTTTTTTTTTTCGTCGACACCCACAAACATTCCAATGCAAGATTTCAAGAACCTCCATCTTGAACTCCTCCTCCCCCTGCTTCCCGCCCAGATCCATCAGCTTGACCGCGATCCTCCTCCCGTCCGCGAGCACCCCCTTGTAGACGGACCCGAAGCTGCCGTGTCCGACCACATTGCCCCTCCCGAAGCCGCCGGTGGCGGACTGCAGCTGCTTGTAGGTGAACACCTGGACCCCGGCTCCGGGAACGGCCACGTCCACCTTTGCCTCCGGCTTCCCCGCCGGCGGATCGCCCGGTTCCTCCCGGGGCTGGCGGTCGCTGGAGCTCGATCCGGCAGATTCTAGGGTTCTGCGGCGGCTGGAGACCTTGGCGCGGATGTAGCAGTAGTAGCCGGAGGCGGCAAGGAGGGAGGCTACGGCGAGGGGCAGCGAGGACGATGATGATGGAGGCAGCGACGGTCTCCTCCTTCCTCCCGTCGACGTCCATTGGCGGAGGGACCCTAACTTTAGGGTTTTGGAGAGGGAGGAGGAGAGAGTTTGTTGATGGTGGTCTGGGAGTGATGAGACGGTACGGAAAGAGGGAGGGACATTTAAAATGTTTATTGACATTTGACATAGCGAGAGTTTTGCTTACCGGCTGTTTGGATAGAAGTAACTCTTTGAAAGTGTAGAAGTGCATTTACATTATGTTAAATTATAGCATATTTGCAGCAAGTGGTACTTTTCAAAATATATTTGGATAGAGTATTTTTTCTCTCTTGCAAGTGAAAAAAAAAATTAGTTTGTTGTTTGAATGGTTGTTGAAAGTGAAGAAAAATGAGTTCGGTTGTTTGGATGTTTGTTGAAAATGGATATTTGTTAGAGATATGGTAACCCTCATAGACTTACCACCAAAATATTTATGATTGTTGGTAATCTATTTTAATGTTTTATGTGTATGAGCTAAGCTAAATTTTAAGCTTATACTTATTATTATTATCATTATAAATATTTTTTTATTATAAAACAATTATATTATACTATTTAACACTTATCCAGGCTCTCTTTTTTTCACTAATTATTATAAAATAATTAAATCTATCCTAATTTAATATCGGGTAAAGTGCATTTAAACCCTCCCTAGATTTACCTCGTTTGCAAAATAAGGCCTTTTAGAAAACTTAAGCAGTTTGCACCTCCCGAAAAATCGGTTTTGTTTAGAATGACCCTTATCCGTTAAATGGCCGTTAAGACTTAAAAAAAAAAAATAGAAACTACATAAACTACCCCACAACCCCCACCCTTCCCTACCAGCCCCTCCCTTCCCTACCCCCCTCTCCCCCCCTCCGCCGGCGACCCGACCCCGAACCCCCCCCCCCCCGCCCTTCCTCCCTCCGCCGGCGACCCGCCCCCCGACACCCTCCCCTCCCCCTCCTCCCTCCGCCGGCGACCCGCCCCCCTCACCCCCCCTCCTCCCTCCGTCGGTCATCCCGGACCACCACCCCCTCCTCCCTCCGTCGGCGACCCGCCCCCGACCCCCTCACCCCCCCACCCCCTCCTCCCTCCGCCGGTCATCCTCGACCACCACCCCCTCCTCCCTCCGCCGGCGACCCGCCCCCTCCCCCCCTCCTCCGCCGGCCATCGCCGACCCCCCCTCGACCCGCCCGCACTACCGAAGAGAGAAGGGGGAAGAGGGGAGGGGCAAAATCGTCTTTTAAGACGATTTTTAACGGATTTTAACATCGGGAGGGGAGGAGTGATTTGAGCATTTTCGTAACGGACTGTCTTTTTCGAATCAACGAGTCTTTATTTATGTTTTCGTGACATCTAAGGAGGATTAAATGCACTTTACCCTTTAACATCTACCAACAAACCGGTTATTTCTCTACACTAATTTGTACATTAATAATTAATTATTATTATTATAAAACAATTAAATATGTCCTAATTTAACATCTACTAACCCCTCTCAATCCCCTCTCTCTCTCTCTCTCTCTCTCTCTCTCTGCTCCTCTGGACTACTACTCTTCTTGTTCTAATTTTTCTCTCTCTTCATCTAGCTTCTCCAACTCCTTCCACCTGGGCCGCCGGCTCGTCTACCGCGCCGTCCTCTGACGGTCCGTCTCCGTCGCCGTCAAACGTCCCTTCCGTCGCTACCGGATCTGAAGAGGCAACCAGGATCGGGTGAAAAAATCGGCCGTCGAACGCTGAATCGAGTCCTCCGCATGGTCTCCTCCAAAAAATTTCTCTCATTCTCTCAAGTTCAGCTTGGAAGTCACACTTTCTCTCTCTTCTCTTCCAGTGAGTTTCAAGCAAAAAGGGATGTGGTAAAAATGGGAAGAATATGGGGAGACAGGAACTGCGGATGTGTCACATCATCGTATTTACACCACTTTCATATGGAGAGCCAAACGGCTGAACTCATTTGAGCTCAGCTCACTTTCCATTTTTGTGGCACTTTCATCTCAGTTTCGAGCAACCAAACACCCCCTTATTAGAGCATCTCCAACCCCGTTGCGAGTTTGAAAAAAAATGGTTGCCACGTACGAATTACAACTTCTTATTTCAGAATTTATTCTCCAATACAAATGTAAAATAAATTATGAAGTTGACATAATAATGATATGTCAAAGACAATGTGAAGTTGGTTGTCTAGATCTAGACAATAGACTTCGCATTGCTTTACTTCCACATCATCAATTATGAATAAAAATATTTATAAGAAATGAAGAAGTGGAATGGTTGTCTTGGAAGTTAGAAAAAAAGAAGATTTTATTGTCTTCAATACTTTTGTATTGGAGATGTCACTTCTCGTTCCCAGAATACGTATTTTAAATACATGTACTGCTGGAATGTATTTATTTAATATTTATCATGTGTTGTTCTGTATTTAAATTCCTTTAATTTCTCGCTAATTATCTTTCTGCATTTTATATTCTGCTTTGCTTTTGGGTTCGGCCCGAGTTGGGTTATTTTCCGGCCTTGGATGGTTCAACATGAACCCAACTCCCCACCTACCACCACTCCTTCATTTAAAGCCCTATTCCCTTTCTTCTCTTCATTACTTCACCATTACTCTTCTTCTTCCTCATAAACTCTCCCCCACCTACCCAGCCGCATAGGCAAGTGCCAACTTGCTTCTTGATGGATCTCCATTTTCGTTGTTCATTGTCTTCCTTTCAAGATTTTAGATACTTTAGTACTTAGCAATTTCAATTTCCATAGCTCATTTCATGTAGATCTAAGTTTAATATTTTCGGATTTCTTAGGTTTTGATCTAGTAACTTTGTTATTCTTCAAGTTTTGATGGTTCCATGTTGTAGAGAATTTTGTTCAACCCCATTTTGACCTATGAAAGTCCAGATTTGGGCTTGGAATGAAGGATTTAGAGAGCTTGGAAGCAATGGCTTCCATGGTTCTGTCCTCAGAAAATTCGGAGGAGAAGAACCGTTCTGGCCGCATGAGATCCTGGCCGTATGACAGTACTTGACCGCATGAGTTTTCATGCGGCAAGTCTTCTCGGCCGCATGAGCGCTGTCATTTTCAGTCGCATAAGGATCAGTCCCCGAGCCGCATGAAGTCTCCCAGCCGTATGAACAATTTCGAGCCGCATAAACTTTTGGGCCGCATGAACATTACTTTTGCAGCCGCGTGAACTTTACTTTCCTCAGCCACATATGCACGTTTCTCCTCAGCTGCATGCGCTCGTTCTCTTCGAGCCGCATGAGCTCGCATCTCCTTGACCGAATGGAATTTCATGCGGCAAGACTTTCAGCCGCATGAGCTCGCTTGAACTATTGTCGCATAGATCTCGACAATCCTGGCCGCATGAGACCGGAGCCGCATAGACTTACACCCTTTCAGCCGCATAAGGCTTGTGACTCTGAGCCGTATGGCACTGATTATCCCAGCCGCATGGACTTAGTTCACCCGCAGCCGCATAGGCGCATGCTATCCCAGCCGCATGAGATTTCGTTGTTCCCGCCGCATGAGTAGTTCCCAACCGCATAAGGACAAGTTCCTTCGGCTGTATAAGACCTGATGTTTCTCAGCCGCATGAGGACTTGACCCTTGTTATTTTTTAGCAGCATATGCATGTTTTATTCAGCCGCATGAACTCTAGCCCATAATGCCTTGGGCTGATTCTTGTCCTGAATTAACATTGATTGTTATCTTGGCATTAATTAACATTGATTGTGACCTTGACTAATAATTGATCATGCATTCCTAGTTGGAATTAAGAGACTGGCTAGTCGTCTTATTGAATCGAATGAATGAGACACGTTCATATTTATTATGGACTATTGTAATTGATTTGGCCGATCCCGAATATTGGCATACAGGTACATATGCAGGCTTCAATTTATTTATTTATTTTACAAAAGCAGTATGTGTACTTTATGGTCAAGGCATGATTATTCTGTGGTTAGTTTTAATTGTTACATTATGCTATGTAAGACCTACAACCTAACCGCACGAGTATCGTTGTAGAGTGGGGCATATCGTACTTTGTACGGAAGTACTCATTCTAAATGACCATGATCCACGGCATGGGATTTCACTCAACGTAGAGACTATTAAGTTAAATAAAATAATGATTGCATTGAGAGAATGGATTTCCGAGTTCTTATATGGCAGCCTCTTTGGGACTATTAGTGCCCGACAGGCCGGCTGGTTCCCACAGATACTACAAATCTGCCACACGGACAGAGAGCAGTATCTGCTTATATTATTTATTGTACATTGTATATTAATGACGGGCGTCCCGCTGGGACTCGTCAAATTTATGATTGGCGCAATTGATTGATTGGATAGACTAGCCTTGCTTGCACATAGTAAGAACTGAGGAATCCTTATTGCATAATTCCAGGATAACTTAGAACTCACCGTAGCAAGCCGTAGTAGTTGCGTGGCCATTTAAGTTGACTTGTTTGTATACTGTACCTACTCTGTTAACTAACTGAGATGATCAGAATGTCAGGATATGACGGGCCAACTTCTGTCCTTGTTTGGTTGGAAAGTTGGTTCGAAGTGTCGTGATGTTATGTGAATCCCAGTAGCAAGCAGAGATCTATATATCATATTCTCTTATTACTGGTTCTAATTTCTCATATCGTGCTTCCTTGCGGTACTTGCTATTAGCGGTCTAACCTCTCTGGTTTTGCATGACCAGATTTAGAGCCGGTTTCCGAGGACTCAGCTTACTTCCACCTCCAAGATGGTCAATACTAGAGGAATGATCGCAGGAGGACTCGAGTGGGTTCCTTACTTCCCGCTCGTTTTGTTACTTACTTTATATTTTGCCGTTTGGCACCGACATGTTAGTCGGATCGTCTAGTACTTACTTTTACATAATTGTAACTAAGTCAGGCTGCAGCTGATAAACAATTGTGTATACCTTGTTTCATCATCTGGCTATGTTTTGTAAAGCCAGATATCAAGAATATTTTGACTGAGCGTTTAGGACGCCTTACTGTTATCTTACATGTTCTCTATTACTGTTTTCTTGTTTGAATGATTGAGACAATAGATGTGAAGCGACCATAGCGAGACTTTCATGTATTATGCACCCCTCGTCTTTTAGACAGCATTGATCGTATTATACGGTATTCCTCTACCCGTAATACGTAGCTGGCTGAGTCATTCCCCCGCTCTCCAGTATTCTGGTTCTGGGACGTGACAAGGTTTTAGTGGTGGCCCATGCAGGTCTGATTTCAGACTTGTGGGGTGTTTTAATTTATAGGATGTCTCAATCAGACATGTTTCCCCTTGATCTCATGATTCGTTGATTCTCGACCCTAGCTTGACCTTCCGGTATCCTTGGACTTCATTAATCTTCCCTGTCCGATCGTTTGATTGTTCTCTTGTTCCTTTTCTTAGGGGCACCTCGTCACATCTGTCAGAACTGGACAGCAACAACAAGTGCAGCATGGGCAACCTGACCAGGTTGGTCACAATAAGGGCCAGAACTACCTCAAGAGACTATCCAAGAAGAAGTGATAGTGGAACCAGCAGCTGGACCACAGTATCCGGAGGTTTCTACACCACCAATAGTTCCACCTACCCCTGTGGAAGTGGACACACCAGCCCTTCTGGAGATTATGAGAGGGATGATGGCTACTCAGCAACATCAGATGTTAGCCCAGCAGCGCATGCATGCTCAGTAAGAGCAGAACATACTACTCAACCAAGGATTGCAGACGGCTTTGGAAAGAGGGGCGATGACAGATTCAGGAGCATCAACCAGATTTTGCAAGTACAACCCCCGTCGTTTCGAGGGCACGGAAGATGCCATCTCAGCAGATGCATGGCTTAAGGATATTGAGGCCATTTTGACAGCCGCTAAGGTGCCGGCAGAAGAACATGTGGATCAGGTGAAGTTGTTACTTCAGGATCTCGCACGTGATTGGTAGGAATCAGAGGAAGTGGACATCAGACTTTCTGTTGCTTGGGACGATTTTACTGCAAGGTTCAAGACAAGTACTATGGAGTTGTGGCACAGTTTGAGCTACAACAGAAGTTTATCAACCTCAAGCAGGCCGGCAAGACGGTAGATGCTTATGCAGCGGAGTTCTACAGATTGAGTAGGTTCGCCCCAAAAATGGTAGCAACGGAGAGCCATAGGGCTATGAGGTTCCACAAGGGTTTCATCTTGAGCTCTTGCAATTGATAGAGGGGCACAATTATCAGACTTTTAACGAAGTATTGACGGCAACCCGAAGGCATGAGATCACCATTCAGAGGATCACGGCAAGGACTGGGGGCCAGAAGAGATTCCACAGTCAGATTGAAGGAGGAGGGGAAGTAGCTCCCCGAACAACAGCACCGTCCCTTGGCATTCGCATTCACGATATGGCAATGCGAGGGCCAGCACCACCAAAGCAGCAGCAGCAGCAACAACAACAGAGAAAGAACCAGCAACCCCCGGCGGGCTGCACTTATTGTGGGAAGGTAGGGCACATTAGAGATGTGTGTCGGACATTGAACGGACTGTGTTTGATATGTGGAAGTCCATATCAGGGTTACCACCTGTCCCATAAATTGAGGTCAGGAGGACCAGTGCAATAATTTCTGCTCTGCCAGCACCAGGGGCAGGCCAGTATCGAGGACCAGCGGTGGTAGTGAGACCGTTGGCACAACGCCCGTTCATGTCGCAAGCTCAAATGTTTCGGCAGCAGGGACTGCGCGATGCAGCAACACCAGTATAGACCACCCCAGCATCATCAAGGCAGGGGCCAACAGCAGCACCAGGCTAGGCCACAACATGGGAACCAACCAGGAGGTCGATGGCAGGCATTCACTCTGTCCTTGGAAGAGGCATTAGCATCGGAAGATGTTGTGGCAGGTAACATTCTCGTCGTCTCATATCCCGCAGTAGGATTGTTTGATTCGGGAGCATCACATCATTTATATCTGCACAATTTACAACACGGCTAGGAATGGAATTCAAGACATTGTCAGGGAGGTTAAATATACTCACTGATAATGGACTCGTAGGAGTTAGTAGAGTTATTCTAGCATGTAGCGTTGTAGTTTGCGGGCATTCCTTACCCGCCCGGTTGATAGAATTTTCTGTTGGAAATTTCGACGTTATCTTAGGCATGGACTGGCTGAAAGACAGTCATGCGACAATAGATTATCGTAGAGGGAGTGTATCTTTTGATATTCCAGGCATGAAGAGATTCGCCTTAGTCAGAACAGTGGCAACTCACCAAGAGCAAGGGGTAGTAACGGCAATGGAAGAGGTTCAGGTTCCGAAGGTAGTTGAAGAGTTTCTAGACGTATTTCCTGAAGAACTTCCAGGTCTACCACCGGTTAGGGATATTGAGTTCAGTATAGAATTGGCACCTGGAACTAAACCGATATCAGATCGAGTTTACAGAATGGCAGATTCAGAGCAGGCCAAGGTATATCAGCACATAGAGAAACTGAAGGAGAAGAAGTTCATCCAAGCTAGCATATCACCATAGGCAGCACCAGTGGTACTTGTGGAGAAGAAGAATGGGTCATCCAGATTGTGCATCGATTACAGGAAGCTTAATGCGGCAACAGTAAAGAACAAGTACCCACTACCCAGGATCGACAACTTGTTTGATCAGTTGAGCTAGAGCTATAGCAAGATAGATCTTCGTTCAGGGTATCATCAAGTGAGGGTTCGGAAGGAGGGTATTTCCAAGACAACATTCAGGTCGAAGTATGGGCATTATGAATTCTTGGTAATACCGTTTGATTTGACCAATACTTCAATAATATGTATGGATTTGATGAAATGTATCTTTATGCCGTACTTAGATCAGTTTGTCATTGTGTTTCTTGACGACATTCTCGTATACTCTGCTAGTGAAGAGGAGCATGAAGACCACTCGGAAAGTGTTACAGGTTCTGAGAGAGAACCAGCTGTATGCCAAGCTCAGTAAGTATGAGTTCTGGGGGATCACATTTCATTCTTGGGTCACATCATATCAGGACTGGAGTAGCAGTGTAGCAGTGGACCCAAGAAGGTAGAAGCAATAGAGAGTTGGCCAGTACCCAAGACCGTAGCAGATGTGCAGAGTTTCTTGGAATTGGCAGGATATTACAAGAGATTCGTAGCAGACTTTGCAAGACTTTCAGCACCCATGACCCGTGTCACGCCCAGAACCAGAATACTGG
>JANAVB010002352.1:0-48156 GCA_029216955.1 Iris pallida
TTAAACTAGGCTGGTTAAATCCAGGAGTGTCACAAAGAAAACCTCCCCCAGAGAGTGGAAGGAGGGACACATGCCGTGTCGTATGCTTTCCTCGGCCACTTCTCTTAGACACTGTGTCGACTCGCTGCTCTCCAAGCCACTTACTTCCTCCATTCTGACAAAGTCAAAAAACATGTCAATATTCACTTGCATGGCAAGAAAATCTGATTTGACAAAGCAAAATATCAGGTAGTGGACTACAAAAATTTGACAAAGGTGAAGTTCAAGAGCAGCAAAGTGATGAGAATACGAGTAACATCTAGCAACCATATTAAATTGTAGCAGCATATACCTCATAAAACCTAGCACATTTATCTTCACCTCATGAACCTTCAAAGAAAGCTATTTAAGCCGAAAACACTTACTGTTTCTATGCTATTATACAGGAGTACTTGATGATTTTAAAATCTTGCGACCAGAGCAGAAAACAAACAAGTTAATACGCACATGATCAAGCAAATCATTTGTTTCTTCTACTTGGAGAATGCCCTGACTGCTTCTCAAGGAATTGATAAGACTGGACTTCCCAACACCGCTTGGACCTACTATGACAGTTGTCTGACCTTTCAAGATGTCTTCCAGACAAGCCAATCCATGTTTCTGACCAACACTACAAAATAGTGGTTTATAGCCCCAAGAACGAAGCCTTTCGTCCCACGAAGAAATAGTCTGCAGTAATTCAAACAAAAAAACATCACACATGTATAGTTAACACCAAATAAAAGAAACATAAAATTGGCACTTACTGGTTTGGAATGTGTCATAGACATTAATGCAGTTCCCTAAAGCAAATTGCACCTTACTTCTTTGTCTAGAATATTTTATAGTCAAGGGCAACTTTGAGGTATCTTCTTGGTTGCATGAGCTTAAACTACATAGCTAAAAGGTAAATCAATCTGGTTGCCAACTGCCCGTTTAGGTTTTATGGCATCCCTCTCTTGTCTATGACTCTATGCAACCTAGCTTGGCCCAAACACTAAGATCCAACGAACTCAGCTACACCAATCATAGGTACCGTGCATGCATGGCTTGCTTCTCCTAAGAAACTTCAAATGGTCTATATGTCACATCAGATTTGTTAGCTGCAGTGTCAAGAAAGAAAAAGAATCTGAGAGGACTGGATCAATAACATAGTTATCAAAAGTGCGTCCATGCACACCTAGGCGGTAAAGAGCAGCTTTGCGCTTCACTTCATAGGAACATGCTCGGACAACATAAGCAATACCTAGGTGCACGTCTAGGGTAAGGCAATGAGGTGCCTGAGCATGCACGTGGACTTACCATGTTGATTTTGATTCTGTTATATTGGAAAAAGACTCAGGGTCCAAACCCGATCCATTTACATAAGAGAGAAGGAGGAGGAAAAAGGGGGGGGGGGGGGGGGGGGGGGGGGGGTGTTACCAGATTGATTTTTCTCACATAAAATTTTTAATCTATAACCTAATCCCTAAATTTGAGATTAAGTCTATCACAAAAACTTATCGCCTTCCCCAAAGCCATGTCGACCGCCGCCTACCAACCTCTTCCTCTTCCGGCCTCAACTTCAACACCACACTCCCCTACCAACCTTGTCGATCGTCTCGGCTCCAAGCAACATCCATCCTCCTCCTCCTTCCCCACCAGCACCAACCCCCCAAACCTCGCCTAAACGTTGGCAAATATGCTAGAAACCTAAAATACTAGCAAAAATGTCCTAAAAGCCTAACATATTATTAATACCACATAAATCAAAGGCACATAGAAAGGGAGGAAAATAATGTCATAAATATACATGTCTCTGTACTTTGCATGCGTTTTTTTTCCTGAGGCACGCACCTCGTTTTTCCTCTTTGCGCTTTGGCTGCAAAGGACCTTAGTGCCTAGATCTGCTTTTTGCCTCCACAACTTTATCAATAATACCTCTTTTAATCTTAAGAATTATTTAGAATACTAATAACACATAGTATACACTAAAAGGTAATTGGTGACAAACAAAACTAGGGGCTGAATATGACTTCCTCACATCGTGACTCTGCCTTATTTCTGGAATGATATCAGTAAGCATTCAATATGAGGTGTTTCTTATAGAAATAACATTTTCATTAATACCTTACATCCCAATTATCTCATTGCAGACACTTGTCTAAGTTATCGTTTCAAGTATCACAACTTTTTTGGCTTCTTTTTACTCAGTTTTACATGCATATACTTATGTTCATAGTTGCTTAGCTTTCCTTTGTTTTTTTTGTTGGATGCAAACACAACTTCCAGAACTTGCTTAAGCTAAAACGATGGTTATCATGGTGCACCTACATATAGAGGCAGGTCTTCCAAGGAATGACATTTCTCAAACATGAATACATGCATGCACACACTGTGACAAGCTGTGAGCACAATATGTTGCATTAATACGGACATGGATAAGGACATGACATGATATGGATACAGGAAATGGACATTTTCAGATATGTACAATACAAGTCACCTATGTTGCATGAATACGGACACGGATAGGGATGCGGACACGATAAGGGTATAGACACCATCTCCAATATCCGTGATAGGTGCACATCCACAACGGACAACACAAACACATTCAACACTGGTTGGGGATCAAATCATAGTATCATACTGGTTCAATTTAAATTTACTGGATGATCAACAAAAATCAAATTTCACACAATTTAATAGCCAAAAGGTCCATATGAACGCTCCCCATAGCATGTTAATGAAATAGGCACTAAGTGATCATCATTTATAAATTCTCTACCCACTTCCACACTCAATAGTCCAAACCATATACATCTTATCAGCTTAAATATCCTTTTCCTTCTACAAGTACGTGATAGTTGCACCTTGGTTACAAAGATGCACTGGAGTTGTTTTACATTTTAAGTGTTGTGATCACCTTGGTTGTGATCACCTTGGTTACAACGACTCATCAGCAGCAGCAGGGAGGGGGGGCTAGTAATTCTTGAGTGCAACATATTTCCATTTGATACTTCTTGTTATTTTTGGTGCTTGATGTCAAATTGTACCACAGGTTATCAAAAATGCTTAGTTCTCACTACCAGTCATGAACCAAACTACTAAAACAATAAAGATTATAAGTCTTAGTGTGGATATTTATCACAATGGATTAAGCAGCAACATAAGGTTCCACTTGATCTCGATAAATTGAATGAGGAAGCGACAACTCGTTCTCATCTCAGTTTGGAGATGTTTTACATGGTATAGCATGATGATAAATGTGCACAATCAACTCATGTGGCGCACGAAGGAAAAAAAGTAACTTACGGCAAAACAAATAATTAAAGCAGTAGACATCTAGCAGTACTTGGTAAAAGTTTCTGCGCTAAGGTAGCAACTTGATTCAGAAAATTACAACCCTTTAATTTGGTAAATTGGGCAGAATAATCACACACTATGTTGCACGGATACAAATATGATGGACACGAATTGTTTGTCCTAGTGTAGTTTGGAGTGTCTTTGTCACATCTAATATGTGTCCAACACAACATAAGTGACTGTGCTTCCCAGATGGCACACGAATTACTGTATTACACAACCAAAAAACATGTTTAGTTGTTGGGAACTGAAATTTCCAATTGAACTTCCATGATTGCCTAATTTCGTAATTTTGCCTAAATGAGGTCAGGTTACTACAAATTGTGGAATTGCTATCTCAAAGATATTTAAAACTCTCCATGTTTCTAGAGGGATCCTGTCCCAGAATGTGTGAAACTAATTTTTGGAAGCTAATGGATGACATAAATAGAACTTGGTATCCACATCAGTTTATGTCACTTGTGCATATTTACTTCTCATAATTAAGTTTCTCAATGAGGCATCAAAATAGTTTGTGACCATTTAATCACATCATCCGATTTACATGTTTGACGCAGTGTACTCGAAATGCCAGATGAATTGAGATTCGAGAATGCAAATTCAGAAAGAAAGGTAATTCTGTAATAAGTTTCAGAAGTAACAACTTAATAGATTTTTGTTTTTCTGTTCAGAAAGGTATCATCTTATTAATGAAAAATCCCAGGATGAGATATAGCTACCACTGGTTCATATGTTAAGTTCTTCATAAACATTGCTTTGTGGTTGTGGATAACAAATGAAGAAACAAGAAGTAAGAACCGTTACTAGTTCTGGACATCTTTAAATTGACGAACTCAGTCTTATTGAGCAGGACCCTGTACTGTGTCATGTAGTATTCGTGTCGGTGAAACATACATATTCTAATTTCTCCAATTAACAAAGTATTGCATTACGGATAACAAATGAAGCAACATGAATGAATCTTTACTAGTACTGGATACCTCTCCGTCGACGAGCTCGGACTTGTTGAGCGCGAGCGTGAAGGGGATCCCGGTGCTCTCGGCCTCCACCAGGAACCTCGTGAGGGCAAACGCCTCGACCCGTGGCTGGTCCATGGCGAAGAGCACCACCAGGTGGTCCACGTTGGCCACGGGCGGGTCGAGGACCTCCGTCTCCCTGGGGAAGACGTCCTCGATCATCCCCCTCCGGTCGGCCCAGTCGACGGACCCCACTAAGACCCTGTCCCCGACGAGGACCCTCTTCTTGATCTTCTTGAGGAGGGCCCTGACGACGCAGAGCAGCTCGGTGCCGGCGGCGCTGCGGGGGGAGTCGACGAGGACGCGCATGAAGTTGGCCTGGGCGGCGGCGACGAGGCCGGTGGCCTGGGTGGGGAGGAGGTGGTCGGGGCGGTTGGCGGAGGAGAAGGTGGAGGAGAGGGAGGAAGGGAGGGTGTTCTTGACGGAGTCCTTGGCTTTGAGTAGGTTTTTGGAGGGGGAGTTGGGTTTCCTCGAGGAGGAGGAGAGGATGGTGGTGGAGAAGTGGCGGGAGAGGAGGGGAAGGGGGCGGTGGTGTAGGAGGAGGGAGAAGGACGGCATTGGAGGAGAATTCTAGTTAGGGTTTCTGGAGGAGAATTCTAGGTAGGTTTCTGGAGGAGGAGTGGAAGTGGTGGGAGGAGTGAGGATGCAGAAGCATGTTCTTTCTGGATGGACCTAAAGAAGAAGAAGGGATTTTATCAAAACAAGGAAACAAACAGTCTCCGTTTGCACCTTTGCGTTGTTAAACTCTGAAAAAGGCCTTTGTTTATATAAATATTTGCATAATGCTACCGATAAGTTTTTGGAAACGAAATTTCTTGGTTTGTTATCATTATAATTTACACAATATAGGAGTTAGGACATGAGGATGGTATGTGACTAAGGCCTCGTTTGGTTCACTGTAATGTTATTGTAATTGTAATATAATCAAATAGACCAAAAAAAAAAAAAAATCTCATTTGATAGCGTCAGAATTGGATACCCTAACTTTATCAGAAATTTTACTGTACAGTAAAATTTTTAGTAATAATTGCTGCAACCGATAGAAGTTAGGAAAATTAGAGAGAGAGATAAGATCCGACAGTTGGTATGTCGGAATTTGGAGTCGTGCCCAAATTCCGACAGACCGTCTGTCGGAAATTGGGGAAACCCAATTTCCGACAGACCGTCTGTCGGAATTTGGGCACGACTCCAAATTCCGACAGACCAACTGTCGGATCCTTGACCGGTTCGCCCCCCCCCATCGGTTCACTGCTATAAAAAAAAAAAAAAAACCGGGTTCACTGATAGTATGTTTTAAAAAGAAAACCAACTCCAAACAAAACAAAAAAACCGGGTAGGTGTAGAGTAAAGTTTTAAGTTGTTGGGGGAGAGTGAAGTGTTCTGGGTTGCTGTGAAGCCGAGAAGAAGAAGAAGAAGAAGAAGAAGAAGAAGAGGAGGAGGAGGAGGAGGAGGAGGAGGAAGAAGAAGAAATTGAGAGGTAATTTTTTTTTTTTCATATCTTGTATTCTAGTGTTCACCATTTATATTTTAGATCTTGTATTCTATTATTCATCCTTTATCATAAACACTAATATTGATATTTTTCAAATTTTTTTAGGACACTCATTTTGAACCATAACCACAAGTGGTATATAAAATGACACACTAATTTAGATCTTGTATCCTACTGCTCACCTAATGTTACACTAATTTTGATCTTGTATCATATTGTTCACCTAATGTTGATATTTTAGATCTCTTATAAAATGTGTAAGTACGGTTCCAAATTTTAGATCTTGCAACCTAATGTTGATAACCTAATGTTGTTATTGTAACACTAATTTTGATTGATATATCAATGTTCTAACTAATGTTGTATCTTATTGTTCTAATGTTGATAACCTAATGTTGATAACTTGATGTTGTAACCTAATGTTGTTATTAGTGGTATATATAAAATGACACACTAATGTTCATCCTTGTATTGTAACACTAATTTTGAACCACTAATTGTGTGTCATTTTATATATACCACTAATAATAAATTTTTTGTTGTAACCTAATGTTGATAACTTGATGTTGTAAACTAATGTTGATAACTTGATGTTGTAACCTAATGTTGTTATCAATAAATTTTTTACAGATGGCTACCCAAAATGATGGTCGTATACCAGGGGGGCCAACTACAGACTTGATCAAGCAGCAACGCGAGTCGCACATATCTAATCTGATATTTACTGGAGAGGTATATATACTTTTAATTGTGGTAGTCAATAAATTTTTTATTTTATATGTTTAGTAATAATATAGTTTGTATGTTTTATATATAGCTATGTGATTATAAAAAGGAAGTGCGGCTTAGAGAACACAATACATGGCGCTATGAGGGCCAACTTGGTTTCTGGAAATTAACTAGTGACCAAACAGCTTTATTGCACGTATTTGGTTTTCATTACCTTGACCAAATACGTTTTCTACGTCACGATAGAGACTTGATTCTGAGTCTAGTGGAGCGCTGGTGGCCCGGACGAAATACGTTCCAGCTACCTTTTGGAGAAATGTCTATTGTGCTTAAAGATGTTGCAAATATTTTAGGTTTACCTATCACAGGTGAACCTATAATATTTGATGAACAATTTTCTGGTGAGACAGCGATCGCGACCTACCTAGGTGTGGAGGCACCAAAATTGAAAGGCAAAGGTCTAGTGTCGTATACATGGCTCCGGCAGAATTTTATGCACATAGATCGTATCGGTGACCAAGAAATATCAGTTGATGAGGAACGAGTAAGTATTACATTTGTGGTTAATATTTGTGCACGTAAATTATATATCAATTTAGCTCAGTTAATATAATATTTTTCATATTCTGTTCAGGTCATTGCATGCACTAGAGCCTATTTGCTAGGCCTTATTAATGCTTTTTGTTTCCCGACGCTTCGGATATGGTAAATTTACGGTTTCTATCATTTCTGAATGATCTGACGGAACCGACGAGTCATGCGTGGGGAGCATCAATGCTGGCATATCTATATAGTGCTATGTCAGACTTTGTGCAGTTTCATTCGAAGGACAAATTGATGGTAAATTTAAACGGATGTGCTACATTGATTCAGGTAGATAAATTGTTTGAATTTGGTATATATTTAAATTTTGTTACATATTTAAAATTTGCACACTTATATTATATATTTTTTAGGTTTGGTCCTACGAGCATTTTTCTATCGGTAGGCCACTTTCCTTGGTCAGTAGCGACACACATGTATTTCCGGGCGCTTTACGGTGGCATTCTGATGCGGTAGATCCCGCACATTGTGTTTACTCGGTTGCCGCGATATATCGAGGCCAATTTGATTCACTAAAGATCTCAGAGGTAAATAAAAGTCACCATTCTATATCTATTTAGTATATTATGTTTTATTTTCTTATAATTATATGTCAAAAAACAGGTTCAAATGGTGCATTATTCCGTTAATCCTTATCCTTCTGAGATAGAACAAACATCATATGCATTAAGTCTCCATAGGTATTACATAATATACCATGGAGACATAATGTATCATCCAGCTGATCGGGTTATGCGGCAATTCGGTATGAAACAACATATACCCGAAGACCCGCCTCACTACAATCGTGGTAGAGGAAGTGCAACCGTCAGAGCCCGCAAATTAATTCCTGCTTGGAATTCCAGACTAGAGACGCATAACATCTCTCATTTGTCGCATAACATTGCTACTATGGAGGACTGTAAGTTATTTTGAAGTTAATATTTTGGTCGCATTTTTCTCATAACATCTCACATATTTCGTATATGCAACAGTATACGGGAATTTTGCATTTAGATCTTGGTGGGGATCTCCAGTTATTAGCAACAGACACTACATATATCAGGAGCCTCGCTTCGAGCATAGAGCTATTGATGATTCTAGTCTGCGTGGATTTTATCAACATATAATAAGAACTGATGTAAGTAATTATTTTTAGTTTATAATATTTTAGATTACAATGTCCTAGCTTGCATAAGAACTAAAATAAAGTGTTATTATTTTAGGTTCCAGCTTTGGAGCAAGCTTATGATAACCCAGATCCTGAAGTCTTGAGAACGACAGTAAGAAACTTTCTGGATTGGGTGAAAGCGGATCCGGAGCCTCCGAACCCTTCGCTAGGTATTCCGCCAGATTATCCTGTAGGCGTTATTAGCCAACGTCAACCACTTCCCCGCAGGGTTAGGCCCCATGTCACCCAGCCGTTCCCCGATAGTCCGCCTCAGCAAGCTGACGAGATCCCGCCTCATCAAGCTGGCGAGATCCCGCCTCAGCAAGCTGACGACCAGTGGGCTGGCCAGGGTTCTTCCCAGGGGGCTGGACAGGAGACTTCGCAGTGGGCTGGCCAGGGTTTTTCGCAGTGGGCCGGCCAGGGTTCTTCCCAGTGGGCTGGCCATGGTTTTTCGCAGTGGGCCGGCCAGGGTTCTTCCCAGTGGGCTGGCCAGGGTTTTTCGCAGTGGGCTGGCCAGGAGACTTCCCAGTGGGCTGGCCAGAGTTCTTCCCAGGGGGCTGGCCAGGGTTCTTCCCAGTGGGCTGGCCAGGAGACTTCTCAGGGGACTTCGCATTGGCCGGGGGGTGACAGATTGGTTCCAAGGCTATGGTTTGGATGGAGATTATTATACACAGATACTAACGACTCCATCGGCACCAGCACCAGCACCCACGCAAGACGAAGGTGGTGATGCGTCCCAGGAGGATACGATGCGGAGGAGAGCCCGACTCAATCTTAGAGAAGTTGATCGTCCAGACTATTGGGAATTGGACAGACAAGGAAGATAGATGTAAATTTTGAACTTGTATGATGTTTTATTTTCATTTATATAAAAGTCACCTTTCCTTTACAAACTATTACATATACTTCACATGATGTTTCTTATTCATTCTCTTGGTTGATTTCTACAACTCCTTCTATTGTGTCCTAAACCATTGCAATTACTGCATCGGAGATCTCTTGAAGATTGATCCTTCGCCATAGTACGGTTCTTCTTTGGTCTTCCGGCTTTGCGTCGTACATCGGGTACTCCAATGTCGCCTCTAACCAATGCACTCTGAATGTTGTAAGGGACTGGAATTGGCTCCAAGTGCGGCTCGTAGACACTTTTCAATGCTTCCTTTGAAAATATAGCTGGATAGTAACGCTCAATCCTGATATTGCAACAATTACAAGCATAACATGCATGTACACATGGAAGAAAAGTATGATACCACTTTAAACATGAACAATAGTTTTCATTTAAACGAACAACATATGTTCTATTTGTTTGACGATCTAATATCTCAAACAAATGACCCACTATCCGTAACATTTCCAGCTGATGGATTTCTTTTGTGATACGAGCCATCGTTTTTAACATCTTTGGACAAAAATCTGTTTCAAGATTTTCAGCTTGTTGTCTGTTTTTGTCCTGAAGTGTTATAATCTTGGCTCGAATACCATCAAGTAATGTCGTTATTGGTTTATCTCGAAGATTTTTAATCCAGTTATTAAAAGATTCAGCAAGATTTGACGTGTTAATATCTAGTCTTGGACAAGGAGAATACGCTGTAATCCAGTGTGAGAAAACACGATTTTCATCATTTACTCCAACGAGCCAATTGTAAACATCAACATTTTCAGCTTTAATCATCTCCAAGCAATTATTTGCATCTGTTTCATTATAACATCTTGCAAGAGAGTCCAAGCTACGTTGAAAATGCTTTGATCTACATACTGATTTCAAATTTGCTTTAAAATGTTGAATACAGAAAAAATGAGGTGATTCCGGAAAAATAGCACGCATGGCATTTATCAATCCTTTTTGTTTATCCGATATAAAAGAAATTGTATTCCAAGCATCAAAAAATCTTTCAAAAGATATTCTTAAACCGTTTAAAAACCAATTCCAAGAATCAGTATTTTCACCCTCAGCAACAGCATATGCAATAGGATATAGTTGATAGTTAGGATCATGAGCACAAGCAATAAATAAAATACCTCTGTATTTAGAGGAAAGAAAAGTAGCATCAATACTAATCACAGGTAAACATCCCCTTAGAAATCCATCAATGCATGCCTTGAAACAAATAAAAATTCTTTCAAACCTATTATTCTCTGTAATCTTCATAAAACATTGACTACCTGGATTTGTCTCAATAATTCTAAGACCATACTCTTCGAGACTACTATATGCATCAATATAACTACCATTTATTTCGGATAGAGCAAGTTCTCTAGCTTTCCAAGCCTTACAATATTTAATATGTATTCTATGTTCCCTATATATATCTTTTACAACACAAGATGGACTATACGACTGATTATCTCGAATTTTATCAATAATCTGATTTTTAACCCATACAGTGGTAGCTAATGGATGAGAACTAGTTGTAAGTCCACCTAAACAAGAATGAATATTTTCTAGCGTTGCAATAGAAAATCTTTCGCCTCTACCTATGGCTTTAGCATATACCCTCCAATGACAATTTGAACTACTACATTTATATATAATTCCAGTAGCATTATTTAAAGTAGCTGAACAAGTAAAATTACGTCTAATAGCTAGATCACTAATAAAACTTCTAAATTTAGAACGATTCTCGAATTGTTTTCCAATAAATAATTCAGGAGTGCTAAGGCTATCAACAGAATCATCAAATTCATCATCTAAATTTTCAATTAGATCATCACTATTTTCGTCATCGTTATTAACATCATCTACTACATGTTCTTCTTCAGTAAATGGAATAACTTGATGAGAAGAACTAGGACCAGCGTTAAAAGTATTACAAGCAGGTGTATTACTTACATTCATAGATGGGGGCGGAGTGACATAGATATTAATATACGGTGCTTGTGCATTCACTTGAAGAACAAAATTCCATGCATCTTCACTATCTACATTTATACAATTAGATACGAAAATATGTACTAATATAAATTCGTAGTCGATAGAATATTGATCAATAATTAGATTTTGTAAACTAAGAAACGAAATATTTCGATCAACTAAAAGAACTTGGGTTAAACCCCCTTGATACGCTAACCCATTTAGTACACCTCCAAGAGAGCATAGGATTGTTAGATTTCCATCCATGTTGAAAACAAGATGAACTTTCTGTAGGAAGAGAGGAGCTTCTGCTTTGAACGAAATACTTCTTCTTACTGAATGGGAGAGGTGCTGTGAAGTGAGTGCTTTGAAGTGAATGAGAAAATTGTTGTGAAGTAGTTTGATACTTATAGATGATATATAGCCGTTGGAATGAGAACGTTGGAATTAGAACGTTGGAATTGTAACGTTAGAATCCTAACGTTGTAAATTGTAACGTTAGAAACCCACCAAAAAAATAACTCACCTCAACCCAACCAAAAAAAACCAAACATTAAAAAAAAATACAATCAATTAACCAACCCACCCACCATCATATTGAATTAAACCAAAAAAAAAAAAAAACCAAACCACCCAACCCCAACCCAAACCCACCCAACCCCTTTCTTTCAACAGAACAACTGTAACTTTTTTTCTTTCATTTCCGACAAATGGTATGTCGGAATTTGAGCTTATGCTCATTTTCCGACATACGGTCTGGCGGAAATTGAGCATGGCTCATTTTCCGACAGACGAACTGTCGGATTGTATTGTTTTTCAAAATTTCCCAAACTTCTATCGTCTACACTAATATTAATGAAAATAATATCGCTACAGTAAATTTTCTGTAACTTTATTGTATGAGAGTGGGAGGGTGTTTTTGAGCTGAGGTCATCTCCAAAGGAGATTTCTAAAAATTTTCTATCATACTTGGCATTGCACAAGTAAATTTATATTCTAGTTGGTATAGTTTCTGCATAAAAATTAAATTACACACACAAAAAATACTCTCTTCAATTGTTCTCCATTTCTATCATACGTGGAAACAAATGAAAAGATCAATTAAGGATGTAGGACCCAATATTAATTGGTATGAGAAATAAAGGTAGAAATTTGCATGTAAACTCTTCATCCTACATCAGCCTCGTATGATAGAAATCTTCATTGGGAGGTATTTTTTCTTAAAGAAGATTGCTACAATAGAAATAGGAAAGATAGAAGCCGTCATTGGAGATCTAACTGCGTGTCCTATTTCCAATGGGGATTTCTAAAATTAAATTTATAGCATATTTAGCTTTATACTACAAGAAATTTGTTATCTACCTTTGCAAAGTTTCTACATAATGATTCTCAATTTCTATCATACCTGGTAGAAAATAAATTGGTCAATTTAATGATTTAGTTTGAAAGTATGATATAATATTAATAAGAGAGGAGAATTTCTACGATGAATTTTACATGTAGAAATCTTTACATAAATTCTCCATCCTACATCAGCGCCGTCACGTAGAATACAAATTGGAATATAAACTACTATTGTGAGAGTTTTTTTTCTATAAAAAAAAGTTTCTATCATAAAAACAGAAAAGATAGAAACTCTCATTGGAGATGGCCCAAGTCATTGGTTAGTAGGTCAAAGACGGAAGATCGTTCTAAAGTATTTTCCATAAATTTGGAGCTGGATTTCAGAATTTTATGAATTTGGAACAAAAATGATTAATGGTTACTTTTCAAATCCAAAACAAAATTTTGGAGGTAATCCCATATCCTCCTCTCCAATCCGAATTTGGAAAGAAGAAAGGCGGATTTAACTTTTTGAAATAATTTTATTGTTCTATTATATACTTAGTTAACACTAATCAATAATTAACTATTAGTTGACTAATAACTTTATTAAGAATTAATTAATATTTACTTAACATTAATATAAATTTTGTATTTAATTAATATAGATTTAATATAAATAAGTTGTTAGGATATTTAATTAATATAATTAATTAATTAATATCGACCATTAATATAGATAAAAAATATTTAAATATATAATACTAATAGATAATTATAAATTTAACAAGATAATAATTAATATGTACTATTATATTATTAAACAATTAGAATAATTAAAACTAAAATAATTTATTAATATTTAAATTAATTAATTAGTTTTTTAATTTATAATTAACTATTAAAATAATTTTATTCATTTAATCATTAGTATTTAGTAATTATGATTACTAGTTAACAATACTATTTTGTTAATTAGATAATTAGATAATGTCACGACCCGCACCCTGATTAGGGGCACGAGAAGTGGGTATGTCCAGCCTACGCCGCAGCATCGGCGGTAGAACGCTGTCTAGGTCATCTAGAAATACTACAACTAAACAGATAAAGGTACCTGTACAGTATATACACTCCGAATGGAGGTGACATAGCAATACAGTCTCAATCACAAATATAAAACTAAGGTAGATAGCATGGAAAGGAAATATGATAGATGAAGCAGGAAATAAGTTCGAGATCCATACAAGTCCAAAACTAAACATAACATCACAAAATATAATATAATACTACAGTATGAAAAGTACTAGCTGGCTCGCAGGCCAGGCAAACCTAACTAAACTACACTACTCAGGGTGAGCAAAGTCTAGTGGCTCTACTAACAAGCCACGGTCCAAGTCTACTCTATCTAACCCGTCCCCATAATAGGTCGGGCAATCAGCCTCTGAATCATCTGTAAAATTTATCAACGGTATCCTGTCAGGAAAATGAGCAAGTACAAGCGCTAACAGCAGTTCCATGTGAATTGACAAATTCTATAAGAGACAGTATAAAGAACTACAAGACAAAGATATATGAAGACTTGGGAACCGTTCGAAAGTCGAGTTACAACCCTTAAACCAAACAAGGACCGGGGTTGTAACCCTTCTTTCAAACAGGACTTAGTCTCAAATCATAGTACAGTATAAAGGCAGGTAGAGCATGTGAGTAAATGAAATCATAGCATGGTGAGAAGTACAGAAAGTAAAACTAAACTGGAATATAAGATAAGACAATAAATGTAAAATGTGATTTGAATTATTAGAGCGATATGTGATCGGCTAGGGAGTCAGGATAGGGTTATCCACTTGGCCCGACAATCACAGAAAAATCTCTGGAAAGGGTCATGCCGGCCAACCTGGATAACCCGGCAAGGGGTGTCTGCTACACCCTACGTGAGGTGAGGGTGGCGCTAGCAAAATAAGGACATGGGGCTTTGATCACATATCCCCTAATAATTCTCCCATCCCCGAATAGTATCATGGATTCGGACATGGCACGTCATGACATGGATTCGAAAGCAGGTGACCAGCCCACTCCCAAATCGATATCTATATAAGTACATGAACATGGATATCACATACCAACATACCAAGGAAAATTCGGAAATAACATCTCATGACAGGATCCAACGTATACTAGTCCGTGAACTATCGTGTCGAGAATCAAGTAAGACACTACAACTGAATCAGATATAGTAGATATCAAGACAATGAAAACTATCAGTGAATGTACTCGCCTGTGGTCCTGAGCTGATAAGGTGAACAGACGCTCAGAGTAATCACAGACCTAAAGATGAGATACTACAAGTCATGGTTTAATAATGAAAGAAAAGCTAATCTAATCATGATATGCAAGTCTAAGTCAAAACTAGGCCAAACTAAGTTACACCAAGCTAAACTAGGTCACACTAGGACAACCAAGGTCAAACAAGGTCACAGGAAGTCAATCCAAATCAAACTAGGTCAATTTGGGTCAAGGTTGACTTACAGTTGACTTTTGGGTCAAAAAGTCAACTCTGGTCAACTCTAGTCAACACTAAGTCAACCCTAGGTCAAACAAGTCAAATGTTGACTAACAGTTGATTTTCAGTCAAATGGTCAACTCTGGTTTGGTTTTGGTCAATTCTAAGTCAAGTGTTGACTTGAAGTTGACTTTTGGTCAAAAAGTCCACTCTTGGTCAACGGAGGTCAAGACTAGCCTAAACTACCCTCATATAGTCATTACCTATCAAGACAACTTATTTCTAATCCCATCTTAGAAGTTAAACTCAATATCTCATCAATACCCTATTTCCTACATTTACCCTTCTCATTCTCCTTCTCTTTCTCCTCCTTATTCTCCTCTCTATTCTCCTCCTCATTCTCCTCCTTATTCTCCTCTCTATTCTCCTCCTTCTCATTCTCCTCCTCATGCTACTGCTGCTCCTGCTAGTGCTATTGCTGCTCTTGTGGCATATTCTCCTTCTCATTCTCCTCCTTCTCATTCTCCTCTCTATTCTCCTTCTCATTCTCCTTCTCATTCTCCTCTCTATTCTCCTCCTCATTCTCCTCTATATTCTCCTTCTCATTCTCCTTCTCATTCTTCTTCTCATTCTCCTCTCTATTCTCCTCCTCATTCTCCTCCTTCTCATTCTCCTCTCTATTCTCCTCCTCATTCTCCTCCTCATTCTCCTTCTCTCATTCTCCTCTCTATTCTCCTCCTTCTCATTCTCCTCTCTATTCTCCTCCTCATTCTCCTTCTCATTCTCCTCTCTATTCTCCTCCTCATTCTCCTTCTCATTCTCCTCTCTATTCTCCTCCTTATTCTCCTCCTCATTCTCCCCCTTCTCATTCTCCTCTCTATTCTCCTCCTTCTCATTCTTCTCTCTATTCTCCTTCTCATTCTCCTCTTCATTCTCCTCCTTCTCATTCTTCTCTCTATTCTCCTTCTCATTCTCCTCTCTATTCTCATCTCTATTCTCCTCCTCATTCTCCTTCTCATTCTCCTCTCTATTCTCCTCCTCATTCTCCTTCTCATTCTCCTCTCTATTCTCCTCCTCGTTCTCCTCCTCGTTCTCCTCCTTCTCATTCTCCTCTCTATTCTCCTCCTTCTCATTCTCCTCATCATTCTCCTCCTTCTCATTCTCTTCTCTATTCTCCTTCTCATTCTCCTCTCTATTCTCCTCCTCATTCTCCTCCTCCTTCTCCTTCTCCTCTCTATTCTCCTCCTTCTCATTCTCCTCTCTATTCTCCTCCTTATTCTCCTTCTCATTCTCCTCTCTATTCTCCTCCTCATTCTCTTCCTCATTCTCCTCCTTCTCATTCTCCTCTCTATTCTCCTCCTTGTAATGCCTGTGGTTCGTATCACGTATTCTTGGAATACGTGTACGTATTTTATTGCATGATTTCCTGGCTTGGCATTTCCTTCTTGGCTTGGTCTATTTCTGGTTCGGGTTGGTTGGTTAGGCCTGGCTTGGTTTTGCTTGGGTTCATGATGAACCCTTGGATGAACCCCCTACCTACCACCACCATTTGTATTTATTAGCCCATTCTTTTCTCTCTCTTCAGTAATCTCATCTTCTTCTTCCCCATTACTCCTTCACCTACCGAGAGAGAGCGAGTGAGCTCTAGGCAAGTGCAACTTGCTTCATGGAGGAACTTCGATTTTATTGCTTCATTCTCTTCCTTACAGCATTTTAACATACTTTAGAACTTGGCATTTTCACTTTCCATGGCTAGATCCTTGTAGATCTATATTTACTTTATTTTCGAATTTTTGGGTTTTGAGCTACTTAATCTTGTTATTTCCTAGTTTTGATGGTTCCATGTTGTAGAGAATCTCGTTCTACCCCATTTTGACCTATGGAAGTTCGGATTTGGGCTCCGGATGATAGAGTTATGCAGCTTGGAAGCCATGGCTTATGGTGTACTTCTTCTCGGAAATTTGGAGAAGAAGCACAGTTCCGAGCCGCATGATAGCACTTGACCGCATGAATATTCATGCAGCAAGTCAGCTTCGAAACCGCATGCACTATCAACTGGACTTGACCGCATGACAAGTTCATGCGGCAAGTATTTAGTTCGGCCGCATGAGGCTCTTGTACTTCTAGCCGCAAGGGGCCCTTCTTCCCGAATCGCATATGCACCTTTGCTCCCAGCCGCATAGGCATTGCTCTCTGCAGCCGCATGCGCCATTCCTGCTGGCCGCATGAGACTTGCTTGACCCAGCCGCATGAGGACCCGAGTCCTCTCAGCCGCATGACTGACTGATCCTGAGCCGCATAGATCCTGATTCCCTTCAGCCGCATTTCCATTCCTGACCGCATAAGCTCCTGCAGCCGCATGCGCCGCACGCCCGCACTGCCTTGAGATCGACCTTTCCGAGCCGCATGAACTCGGATTTCGGGCCGCATAAACCCATATCCATTCAGCCGCATGGGCTGTTCTCTTCCAGCCGCATGTGATCATTCCTGGCCGCATAGGCCTTAGCCGCATGGTTCTTCTATAGCCCTGAATATGGATATTTTATTAGATATTTTACGTCCATTTTATATCCTTACGCCTTTTGTCATGAACTTGATAATCATGGATTTGTTTAATATGTTTGGAAATGATACCTGAGCATGACACGATAGTAACCCGTAGTGGTGCACTCTTGACAAGAAAACCCGACATGACCTGATAGTGGCCCGTCGTGGCGCACTCCTGACAAGAACACTTGACATGATAAACCTGACATGATATATCTGATAGGCTGTTGCGACGGCTATCTGACATGACATGACCTGTATAATAACATGGACACCGTGGACGATTGTGCTTGTACAAATAAACCAGTCCTGTCTTGCATCATGTCTAGGGAGGGAGCTCCTGAGTACCACGGTCAGGAGTACCTATTGAAATGGACTAAGGTTAATAACTAGATTAACACATTAGTCATGAAGAGATTTCCCAGCTACAGGCAATCCCGTTACCTGGGCGCGCCTGGGATCTGTAGCCTGCCGTCGAGTAGGGCACATTTCCAGCACACTGTCATGTGTTGCACCTTTCAAGCTACTTAAGGGTACATACGTTTTCTGGACGGTGTACCCACCTGAATTCAACCCCTAATTTTGACCTGGATAACCTGGATGGACTGCAGGGCTTGTGGCTGTAGAAGATTCTCACTGCATCTTGTTAGTAACTAGGCCTGTGATAACCCTAGTTAGTTAAAGTATCAAGCCGTAGGTCTTGTTTGGCCGTGAAATGATTGGATGGAGTTTAACCAGTCTAGTCTTGTCCTGATCATGCTCCAGATTGCTATATGACCAGAATGCTTGTATTTATTTTACCGGTAAATGGTGAGAGTTCCAAGTTCTGTTCAGATGAAGGGTTACAACCCCGGTCCTTGTTTGGTTTACGGGTTGTAACCTGGTTATCTGAATAGTTCCATGGTTATCTCGTCGTATATCATCCTGATGTATTTTCTTTATTTTCAGTTCTTACTTTTATTTATACTCTTGTACTGATTGCTGGTTTTAGTTCCTAAGTGAAGCTTCCTTTGTGGCACTTGCTTTTTCTGGGGTCTGACCCAGCTGGTTTTGTATGGCCAGATTTCGGAGCAGCTCCAGAGGATCTACCGACCTTCCAGCCAGATGGTGGCCACTAGACGGAACCTTGGCAACGAGTGGGTTTATTTTTTGATCTCCCACTTATTGTAAAAATATTCTTTTGAGGCGTTTAGCCGACGAGCACCTGTTTAGCTCGATTGCACTTTACTTACTGTCTGCCTACGGGCTGTAACATGATTGACAGATCCTAGGGTTGATCATGTATGACTAAACTCTTGCTAGTCCTCACATTTTGTAACGACTAGCTTCATGATCAGTTGAATATGTAATATTTGGGACGCCTTATTATTGTATATTTAATGATCATATATCTTGTAACATTTACTTACTTGCTTGTGATTGAGACACTAGGCTTGTTCATGACCATAAGAGACTGTTGGCTTGTAGTAAACCCTCATGTATCTAGACAGCCGTGACCGTATAGCGAGATGGAATCCATTTCAATATACGTAGCTGGCTATGTTTGCCCCCGCTCTCCAGTATTCTGGTTCTGGGGCGTGACATGGTTTAAGTGGTGGCCCATGCAGGTCTTGTAAATCAAGATATGTGAGGGTTTGTCGAATAGATGTCTCAATCAGTATTCGTCCTTGATCTCTGCTCGTACCTTCTGAATCCCTGGATTCTTGTCCTGATCATGTGCTTGTATCGTTGATCTATCCTGGTCCTTCCTTATTATTCCCTATGTCGTCTTCTTCAGCGGCATTGTTCCTGGACCTGTCGGCCAGCAAGGCGGAGCACCTCCCGCGGACCAGCAGCAACCTGGAGATCAAGTCCAGCACTCCGGAGTAGCCTCCAGAGTTGAGCCTATTGGAGAAGAGCCCCCAGTTCAGCCAGTTCAGCCTGTAGAACCTGATGATGGCACATTAGTAGGACTCGTCAGGACCTTGATAGCTTTCTAATATCGTCGTGGAGATGCCTTGCAACAAGCAGTGGCGGATGCTTTGACCAGAGGCGGTCATCCAGGGAACAGCGCGGCCAACAGCTTCAAGCGCTTGAACCCTCCCTTCTTTGATGGTAGTGAAGATGCTATCGCAGCAGATGCTTGGCTTCAGGATACAGAGGTGGTCCTCGAAGCAGCCAGGACTCCGGAGAATGAGAAGGTAGCCGTGGTGCGCCTGCAGTTGTTAGATCTTGCTCGTAGCTGGTGGACGGCACAGGCCGTTGGGTTAGTGGCCCCTATTTCATGGGCAGTGTTCAGGGAGAGATTCCAGACCAAGTATTTCGATGCCGTGGCTCGGTATGATCTGCAGACGAGGTTTACCAATCTGAAGCAAGGAGGCAGGACGGTCGATGGATATGCGGCCGAGTTTTCCAAACTCAGTCGGTTTGCTCCTACCTTGGTGGCAACCGAGTATGATCGAGCCCCGCGATTCCAGCAGGGACTTCACCTAGAGATCTTGTTGGCAGTTGAGCAGTTTGAGCATCAGACTTTTGATGCAGTCTTGAGAGCAGCCCGGAGGCATGAGTATACCTCCCAGAGGATTGTGGATAGGACCGGAGGTCAGAAGAGATCTCACGGCCAGATGAATCAGTCTTCAGCACCAGCCCCGGCAGCCAAGGCCTTGACTATTGGAGCTCCGAGGCGAGCGACCTCAGTAACGTCGGTTCAGCATTCCACCCCGACGTACCCTCAGCAGCAGCAGAAGCAGAAGCAGTCTTCCGCAGTGGGTTGTTCTCATTGTGGGAAGCCAGGCCATGTAGTGGCAGAGTGTCACAGGGCACAGGGATTGTGTCTAGCCTGTGGAGCACCAGACCATAGGGTTGGATCCTGTCCGAATAGGGGTGGTTCATCATCGTCCAACCTTTCTAGCTCTTCGGTGAGAGGACCAGCACATGTCCAGCAGCAGCAGCAGCAGTACCCATTGTCGAGGCCCTTGCCGCCTCAGTCCCAGATGTTCCAGCAGCAGAATCCCCAGCAGCATGCACAAGCCCAAGCCTTGAGTCAGAGCAGGCAGCGAGGATTCCAGCAGAGGGGACCAGCACCCCGAGGGCACGGTCAGGCTATGGTGATGACCGCAGAGGAAGGATTGGCACCAGGTGAGGTAGTGGCAGGTACTATTCTCGTCAACTCATTTCTAGCTTCAGCTTTATTTGATTCTGGTGCATCGCATTCTTTTATGTCTGCACGATTCGCGACACGGATAGGATTGGAGCCCGAGTCATTATCAGTAAGGCTCAATATACTTACTGGTAACGGACTTGTGGGAGTAGATAGAGTGTTTTCCTCGTGTCGGATCGTAGTTAGCGGTAGAGAATTCCCCGCAAGATTGATAGAGTTCCCGATGGCCGATTATGATGTAGTCCTAGGGATGGATTGGTTGAGGAACCAGTATGCTAGAATAGACTGCCATATCGGTAGGGTTGTTTTTAGCATTCCAGGCGAGCCAGAGTTTTTCTTTTTCCGAGGTGAAGTTGAGCCTTCTCCTCCGATATTGCAGATGGCAGTAGCAGCAGTGCAGTTGCCCAGGATAGTGGACGAGTTCCCAGATGTTTTCCCAGAAGAGCTACCAGGTATGCCTCCAGAGCGGAAGATCGAGTTCACTACAAACTTGATTCCCGGGACAGCACCAGTATCAGAGCGAGTCTACAGGATGGCGCCGTCAGAATTGGAGATCTTGTACAAGATGATTGAAGAACTTCGAGCCAAGGGATTTATTCGTGCTAGTGGATCGCCTTGGGGAGCCCCGATGCTTCTTGTGAAAAAGAAGGATGGTACGTCCAGGTTATGTGTTGATTATCGTACCTTGAACTCAGTGACAATCAAGAATAGATACCCTCTTCCGAGGATAGATGACTTGTTTGATCAACTCAAGGGGGCTTCAGTATTCTCGAAAATTGATTTGCGCTCAGGTTATCATCAGATCAGAGTCAGAGAGCAGGACATCCCGAAGACAGCTTTTAGATCGAGATATGGGCATTGGGAGTTCCTTGTTATGCCATTTGGAGCAACCAATGCGCCGGCAGTATTCATGGACCTCATGAATCGCATCTTCATGCCATACTTGGATCAGTTTGTGATTGTGTTCTTGGATGACATCCTGGTCTACAGCAAGAGTGATGCGGAGCATGAGCAGCATCTCCGTGTGGTTCTTCAGATTCTCAAGAAGCACCAGTTATATGCCAAGTTCAGTAAATGCGAGTTCTGGCTTGATCGCATTTCGTACTTGGGTCATATCATCACCAGAGGAGGAGTAGAAGTCGATCCCCAGAAGATTGTGGCTATTGAGTCGTGGCCGGTGCCCAGCACAGTTGCAGAAGTTCGCAGTTTCCTTGGATTGGCCGGCTATTACCGACGGTTTGTATCAGACTTTGCTCGAATTTCTGCGCCATTGACCCAGTTGACCCGCAAGGATGTGCAGTTTGCTTGGACAACAGAATGCCAGGATTCTTTTGAGAGGTTGAAGCGAGGCCTGATAACGGCTCCTATTCTCACGCTTCCCGATAGAACCGGAGGATTCTCAGTATATTGTGATGCTTCAGGCAGAGGCTTAGGATGTGTTCTGATGCAGCATGGGAAGGTAATAGCTTATGCATCACGACAACTTCGTGATCATGAGAGGAATTACCCAACCCATGACTTGGAGCTGGCAGCAGTGGTGTTTGTACTTAAGTTGCGGAGGTACTACTTGTATGGGGACAGGGTGGAGATTTTCACCGATCACAAGAGCCTGAAGTATGTTTTCACCCAGAAGGATCTTAACATGCGTCAGAGAAGATGGCTGGAGCTTCTTGTGGATTATGATGTCAACCTGCAGTATCATCCTGGGAAGGCCAACGTCGTAGCAGATGCATTGAGCAGGAGAGCAGGAGTTTATTTCCTAACAGCGCAACCAGAGCTGTTAGCAGATCTTCAGAAGATGGGTATTAAAGTTGTTCTCCCTTCCAGTGTGGCATTGATGGCCAGTATGCAGGTTCAGTCCACTATAGTCGAGAGGATCCGAATGGCGCAGTCAGCAGATTCCAAGCTTTAGCGACTCAGAACAGAGTGTGAGGCAGGACGAAGACCAGAGTTGTGCATTCATGAGGATGGTACACTTCGACATGGTAAGCGTCTTTGTGTGTCCAGTGGAGAAATCAGACAGGAGATCATGATAGAGACGCACAGTTCTCAGTATTCCATCCATCCTGGCAGTACGAAGATGTACCGAAATATCCGTCAGCACTTCTGGTGGAATGGCATGAAGCGGGAGATAGCTCGGTTTGTCTCTCGATGCTTGGTTTGCCAACAAGTTAAAGCCGAACATCAGAGACCGGCTGGACTTCTTCAGCCTTTGCCGTTCCAGAATGGAAGTGGGAGCATGTGACCATGGATTTCGTGACTGGATTACCTAGATCTCCAGCTGGCAGAGATGCTATCTGGATTATAGTTGATCGACTCACGAAGGTAGCTCACTTCCTCCCGTTCAGAGTTGGTCAGTCGACGGCTCAGTTAGCAGAGATATATCTCCGGCAGATTGTCAGATTGCACGGAGTGCCAGTCAGTATCACCTCGGATCGAGATTCAAGATTTATGTCGCACTTTTGGCGTAGCCTGCAGAAGAGTTTGGGAACTCGTCTCCAGTTCAGTTCAGCGTATCATCCGCAGACAGATGGTCAGTCGGAGCGTACGATCCAGACTCTTGAAGACATGTTGCGGTCTTGCACACTTGACTTCGGTGGTTCATGGGAAGATCACTTACACCTGGTGGAATTCTCGTACAACAACAGTTTCCAGGCCAGCATCCAGATGGCACCGTTCGAGGCACTGTATGGTAGGAAGTGCAGATCCCCGCTAGCCTGGGATGATGTTGGAGAGAGACAGATGCTCGGCCCAGAAATGATTGCCCAGACAGTTGAAGTGGTCAGACGAGTCAGAGAGCATCTTCGAGTTGCCCAAGATCGCCAGCGCCATTGGGCCGATTCTTATCGGCGTCCTCTCGAGTTTTCGGTCGACGATCATGTATTCCTGAGGATTTCGCCTAACCGTGGCGTCATTCGTTTCGGCGTCCGGGGAAAGCTTAGTCCTAGGTATATAGGACCGTTCGACACTCTGGAGCGAGTAGGAGATGTATCCTATCGTCTCGCTCTTCCGCCGTTGCTAAGCGAGGTGCATGACGTGTTCCATGTATCCCAATTACGACGGTATATCCCGGACCCGAGCCACATCCTGGATCATTCGGAATTGGTTGTTGGTACCAACCTTTCGTATGAGGAGAGGCCCGTGTCTATATTGGACCGGAGAGAGAAGATCCTCAAGAACAAGACTATCAAGTTAGTCCGGGTTGCTTGGGGTCATCACTCTTTGGGGGAGTCAACATGGGAGCGTGAGGATGACATCCGATCGCGATATCCCGACTTGTTTGACTCGTGAGGTATAATGTCTTTCTTATGCCTCATGCCTTCGATTCTTTGCTTGCATGATTGATTAATTGTCTAGTATAGGTTGCTTGTTATTAGTATAGCTTGTCGTTGCTCCTCTAGCCTCTTGATTAAATTCCGAGGATAGAATTTATTTAAGGTGGGTAGAGTTGTAATGCCTGTGGTTCGTATCACGTATTCTTGGAATACGTGTACGTATTTTATTGCATGATTTCCTGGCTTGGCATTTCCTTCTTGGCTTGGTCTATTCCTGGTTCGGGTTGGTTGGTTCGGCCTGGCTTGGTTTTGCTTGGGTTCATGATGAACCCTTGGATGAACCCCCTACCTGCCACCACCATTTGTATTTATTAGCCCATTCTTTTCTCTCTCTTCATTAATCTCATCTTCTTCTTCCCCATTACTCCTTTACCTACCAAGACAGAGAGAGTGAGCTCTAGGCAAGTGCAACTTGCTTCATGGAGGAACTCCGATTTTATTGCTTCATTCTCTTCCTTACAGCATTTTAACATACTTTAGAACTTGGCATTTTCACTTTCCATGGCTAGATTCTTGTAGATCTATATTTACTTTATTTTCGGATTTTTGAGTTTTGAGCTACTTAATCTTGTTATTTCCTAGTTTGATGGTTCCATGTTGTAGAGAATCTCGTTCTACCCCATTTTGACCTATGGAAGTTCGGATTTGGGCTCCGGATGATAGAGTTATGCAGCTTGGAAGCCATGGCTTATGGTGTACTTCTTCTCGAAAATTTGGAGAAGAAGTACAGTTTCGAGCCGCGTGATAGCACTTGACCGCATGAATATTCATGCGGCAAGTCAGCTTCGAAACTGCATGCACTATCAACTGGACTTGACCGCATGACAAGTTCATGCGGCAAGTATTTAGTTCGGCCGCATGAGGCTCTTGTACTTCTAGCCGCAAGGGGCCCTTCTTCCCGAACTGCATATGCACCTTTGCTCCCAGCCGCATAGGCATTGCTCTCTGCAGCCGCATGCGCCATTCCCGCTGGCCGCATGAGACTTGCTTGACCCAGCCGCATGAGGACCCGAGTCCTCTCAGCCGCATGACTGACTGATCCGGAGCCGCATAGATCCTGATTCCCTTCAGCCGCATTTCCATTCCTGACCGCATAAGCTCCTGCAGCCGCATGTGCCGCACGCCCGCACTGCCTTGAGATCGACCTTTCCGAGCCGCATGAACTCGGATTTTGGGCCGCATAAACCCATATCCATTCAGCCGCATGGGCTGTTCTCTTCCAGCCGCATGTGATCATTCCTGGCCACATAGGCCTTAGCCGCATGGTTCTTCTATAGCCCTGAATATTTTACGTCCATTTTATATCCTTACGCCTTTTGTCATGAACTTGATAATCATGGATTGTTTAATATGTTTGGAAATGATACCTGAGCATGACACGATAGTAACCCGTAGTGGTGCACTCTTGACAAGAAAACCCGACATGACCTGATAGTGGCCCGTCGTGGCACACTCCTGACAAGAACACTTGACATGATAAACCTGACATGATATATCTGATAGGCTGTTGCGACGGCTACCTGACATGATATGACCTGTATAATAACATGGACACCGTGGGCGATTGTGCTTGTACAAATAAACCAGTCTTGTCTTGCATCATGTCTAGGGAGGGAGCTCCTGAGTACCACGGTCAGGAGTACCTATTGAAATGGACTAAGGTTAATAACTAGATTAACACATTAGTCATGAAGAGATTTCCCAGCTACAGGCAATCCCGTTACCTGGACGCGCCTGGGATCTGTAGCCTGCCGTCGAGTAGGGCACATTTCCAGCACACTGTCATGTGTTGCACCTTTCAAGCTACTTAAGGGTACATGCGTTTCCTGGACGGTGTACCCACCTGAATTTAACCCCTAATTTCGATCTGGGTAACCTGGATGGACTGCAGGGCTTGTGGCTGTGGAAGATTCTCACTGCATCTTGTTAGTAACTAGGCCTGTGATAACCCTAGTTAGTTAAAGTATCAAGCCGTAGGTCTTGTTTGGCCGTGAAATGATTGGATGGAGTTTAACCAGTCTAGTCTTGTCCTGATCATGCTCCAGATTACTATATGACCAGAATGCTTGTATTTATTTTACCGATAAATGGTGAGAGTTCCAAGTTCTGTTCAGACGAAGGGTTACAACCCCGGTCCTTGTTTGGTTTACGGATTGTAACCTGGTTATCTGAATAGTTCCATGGTTATCTCGTCGTATATTATCCTGATGTATTTTCTTTATTTCCAGTTCTTACTTTTATTTATACTCTTGTACTGATTGCTGATTTTAGTTCCTAAGTGAAGCTTCCTTTGTGGCACTTGCTCTTTCTGGGGTCTGACCCAGCTGGTTTTGTATGGCCAGATTTCGGAGCAGCTCCAGAGGATCTACCGACCTTCCAGCCAGATGGTGGCCACTAGACGGAACCCTGGCAACGAGTGGGTTTATTTTTTGATCTCCCACTTATTGTAAAAATATTCTTTTGAGGCGTTTAGCCGACGAGCACCTGTTTAGCTCGATTGCACTTTACTTACTGTCTGCCTACGGGCTGTAACATGATTGACAGATCCTAGGGTTGATCATGTATGACTAAACTCTTGCTAGTCCTCACATTTTGTAACGACTAGTTTCATGATCAGCTGAATATGTAATATTTGGGACGCCTTATTATTGTATATTTAATGATCATACATCTTGTAACATTTACTTACTTGCTTGTGATTGAGACACTAGGCTTGTTCATGACCATAGGAGACTGTTGGCTTGTAGTAAACCCTCATGTATCTAGACAGCCGTGACCGTATAGCGAGATGGAATCCATTTCAATATACGTAGCTGGCTATGTCTGCCCCCGCTCTCCAGTATTCTGGTTCTGGGACGTGACACTCCTTCTTATTCTTCTCTCTATTCTCCTCCTCATTCTCCTCTTCATTCTTCTCCTTCTCATTCTCCTCTCTATTCTCCTTCTCATTCTCCTCTCTATTCTCCTCCTCATTCTCCTTCTCATTCTCCTCTCTATTCTCCTCCTCATTCTCCTCCTCATTCTCCTTCTCATTCTCCTCCTCATTCTCCTCTTTATTCTCCTCCTTCTCATTCTCCTCTCTATTCTCCTCCTTCTCATTCTCCTCCTCATTCTCCTCCTTCTCATTCTCTTCTCTATTCTCCTTCTCATTCTCTTCTCTATTCTCCTTCTCATTCTCCTCTCTATTCTCCTCTCTATTCTCCTCCTCATTCTCCTCCTTCTCATTCTCCTCTCTATTCTCCTCATTCTCATTCTCCCACATACATATCTATATACACACACACATATCTATATATATATATATATACAGACACACACACACACACACACACACACACACACACACACACACACACATATATATATATATATATATATATATATATATATATATATATATATATATATATATATATACAGACATACACACACATATATATATAAATACACACTCTCAACACCACTACCACTATTCTCATGACTAGGGGTGAGCATTATTCGGTTTTGGACCGAAAATCGAACCGAACCGAACCGAATAAGAGGTTCGGTTCGGTTTTAAAAAAATTCGGTTCGGTTTCGGTTTTGAAAATACTAAATTTTCTTATTCGGTTTCGGTTTCGGTTTTGGGTTTCGGTTTCGGTCCAAAACCGAAAACCGAATAAGAAAATTTAATTAATTAATTTATATATATATATGTGTGTGTGCATGTGAGTGTCTATGTACTATATATATAAGTATTAATATATATAGGTATATACTAAATATATATATGTATATACTAAATATGTCTATGTATATTTAGTTACTATATATTAACAAAAAAAGCTCAAAAAAATCAAAAAAATATGAATAAACCGAATAAACCGAAAACCGAACCGATTTAATTCGGTTCGGTTTGATTCGGTTTTGGGCCAATTCGGTTCGATTTCGGTTTTGCTTATTCGGTTTCGGTCCAATTCGGTTTTGGGTTATTCGGTTCGGTTTAAACCGAATAAACCGAATGCTCACCCCTACTCATGACACCATGTAAATATATATATATAACAAATATGATACAATATGATACATTGAAAATACCTTCTCTAAACAATATAAAATCTGGAATTTAAATGTCTAATAATTAATCACACAATATATATTAAAAATAATAGTCCAATAGGAATTTTCTACTAGGACACAAACCTACACATAGGACACTCCTAAAGGTCTCCAAAAGGACACGAAACGGACACAAATGGGGACACAACCATGGGGGTTATTCCTTTGGGTCAAAAATAATCCTATATGCATGTTGGGGTGATTTAGAAGAGAGATTATACCTTCCGGGAGAGAGATTCAAATGAAAAAGCCTTCCGACTCGACACCGACACGTAGAGATTCCAAAAGGACACGAACGAGCTCCGAATCCTCCCAAACTTGGCTAGCTCCTTCCTTTCATGGAGTAGAAGAGAAAAGAAGAATATTTGGTGGAAGAAATGGTGGATTTGGAGATGAAATCAATAGAGTTGCTCTCTAGAAATTTGGGGAAGAACAAGAGAGAGAAAGTTGTAGATAGAAATGAAATGGAGAGAGAGAGGTTGCTTTGGAGTGAAGCAAAGGAGAGGGGGTGCTCCATACATAGCCGGCCACATCTAGAGGGTTGGGGCATTTGGCAATTTACCAAAATGCCCTCCAAGTCAAAGAAATGAGTGGTTTGAGTTGGGGTCAAAATGGTAACTTAAAAACTCCTAATTTCAAGTTCTAAATCTAATTCTAATCCCTAATCCCACTAAAATCAAATGAGATTAGTCAAATATAAATATCTGAGTTTGGTCATGACAAGTTGGTCGGTTCCAGTTGGGTCCCGATCAGAGTCTAAGCTACCCCGGGTCCCCGATACAAGTCGGAATGAGCTGAAATTCGAACCTGACTCAAATAACCCCAAAAAAGTATCATAAATAATAAAATAAATTTCAAAAAATATTCAAAAGTACAAAATGACAAAAATACCCCTGTTCCTGAAAACTGGGGGTGACAGATAATTAATATTTATAATTATTAGTTAATCATAATAATAATGATCATTCTAAACCATAATATTAGATAATTAATAACTATATAATTATGATGTTAATTTAGTTAACTAATATTTTGTTAATATCAATTGGTTATATTATTAATTAACCATAATATTTTCTTATAAATACATTCTATTATCCAAATAAATAATTTGGACCAAACTCAAAGTTTACCAATAGCTTTGGTCCAAAATTCTGAAATTATAAATTCAGGATATGGACCAAAATCTAAATCTAGATTTTCAAAATCCAAATCAACTTTATGTTTACCAAACATGCCCTTGGTATATGTTTGCACAACTCCCTAGTAAGTGAAGAATTATAGATTATTTCATGTATGCAAATCCAATGTGTACCTATGATATGATTGTAATATTTGGTACTTTTTTAGAACTTATAATTATTTTTTGTGAAATAAAAAGATCATAAGGAATGAATCTCAATTTTTGTAAGACGAAGAGGCATATAAATGTTTATTTTTATCATCTCATGTATTGTAAGAGAGAGGTATGTAAACGTTTGTTTTTATTTCCTTCCTCCCCCCACCCCCATATACCCCTTTCTTCTTTCTTTGTGTACTCTACAATATATTTATTCCCCTCCCTCCCTCCAAACACACATATTGTTGGGGTTTTTTTAGCTTGGACACTAGAAAGATAGTCCCATCACACATTAGAAAAAACTCCAAGTTTGTATCTCAATATATAGCTACGTTTTGTATTGGCATATGCACATGGAATGTGGTGGCCTATGTGGTAGCCATGGTGAGGTGTTTTCCTAGATGAGTTAATTTTAAATCCTCAAAAAAATATTTGCTTCTGTCACTCTCTTTGGAAAATTTTTACAGGAGCTAAGCCCCTTAGGGGCTTAGCGATTCGAACTGGGTTCGGATTCGGACGAAGTGCGTAAAGTGGTACTTTAATGGTGCATTTACTGTGCACGAGTGCGCAAGTGAGCAAATGCACATCCTACGAGCCCGTACGATTGTGCGATCTGTGCAAGTGCGCTGATTTGGGATCTGCATGCAGATTGCGCTGGGTGGGCAGTTATGGTAAGTAATCAATTTAAATTGATCCTAATCTTTTTAGGATTCTACTTTGATTGAGATTAATCTTTGGGTGTTGTGGGTAGCGACTGGATTAGGGTTAGGATTTTCCCATCTCTCTATAGATAGTCTCTATGTTGCTCTCATAAATTAAGATAGAGTACAATAACATTTAATGAAATAGAGAACAGAAGGGAAAGAGATATACTGCTAACTTCAGGAATTGTAGTCGTCGTTCATCCATGAAGTTATGTCGAAGGCGTTCAACTGTTCAAGTTCATCACAGAGGTGATAAGGAGCATTCCAGAAGTTCATCAATTGAAATTGATGGTTAGGAGGGTGAATCTTGCTTTGGGAAAACGGTGATCGTCATCACCACAACAAGCGTTTATTCTACATCTTCTTTTACTAGATCTTGTAATAGTTATATCTTATTGTAGCAACTGCTATTGCAAAGAGAAGAACTGATTTAATTTTAATAGCCTTCTAATTTGCAAGCATCAAGTCAGTTTTAATTTTAATATCTCATGATCTTGATTCCTGTCTTTGTAACCTCGGCAATAACAATCTCAAAGCAAGATCCAGCAACAAAGATGGAGAAATGTGCAAGTCTTTTCGATATAAGTTTTCATAAACTTAAGAAGTTTGACGGGGAATACTGCACATTTGAAAGAGAAGATTTATCTGAATCTTCAACTTGTCAATGTTAGATATGTATTAACAGATTTTGAACCGACGATTCCAGAATTTAAAGATGTGCTTGCGATTGCTAATACGATTGACAAGCAATATAAGTGGAAGAAAGACGACAACCTTTATAAGTTGTTGATCCTGAACTCCATGGATGATTTAATGGCAGAATCATACACAAGAAGGTCAACGCTAGAGACATTTGGGAGTTACAAGAGAAGCACTATAAGTTAAATGAGAAGATGTCCAAGATCAATCTCATGATTAAAAAAATTCTTCACATTGTATTTGAAGATGAGAAGGCTGTTGCTTCAAGTCAAAGAGCTACTGAAGTTGTAGCAGAAACTTGAGGATGAAGGCATAAAATAAGAAGACAAGTTTATGGTGGTGTGCCACTCCCATTCCCGAAATATGTAAAATTTTTGCTTTTTCTGTATATGGTATCTGGCACTGTATCTTGATTGCATGTATCATGTATTATAACTGGCCATGGCATAGAACAGTATCTCGTCGCGATTAGTGTGCCACCCCTTATCCTTGTTTAGTTGTAGGCATGGCTCACTGCTTCGATGATAAGATTTCTGGACCGTGTTGTGGTTAGAATTTTATTTAATTAATTTAATTAGTTGTATCATGCACCATTTAACATGTCAGTCATATGGTTAGGTATGTTAGGGTTAGGGTTTAGTTGAACCAACCCATCCCACTATATATATTCTCTTCTCTCTCTCCCCTCATTCATCTCATTTTCATTTCCCACCAACCCATCTAGGCAAGTACATCTTGCACAAATGAGAGACCACTTGCATTTTTTATTTCTTGTTATTTCTTTGATATTATTAGTCTAGATTGTTCATCTCTTTATTTTCTACAAGTTTAGTTCTTGGATTTATGATTTTAATGGCTAGTTTTATGTAGATCTAAGTTTCTAAAACTAGCATTTTATGGATTTTTGTGGTTTTGATCTATAAAATTTGGTTGTTTTCGAAAACTAGTTGTTTCATGTTGTAGAGAATTTGATTTCATTCAATTTTGGCTTTTGAACCGCTTGATTTTGACTTATTTTGAGAAAGTTATGGCATTCCTTGAGTTCATGGGTTCCCTATGCACTTCGGTGCTGATTTGGGAAGATGAACAGCCTGCACCTTCTCGCAGCATGCACACCTTCCTGCACAGACTGTACAGCCTATTCACCTTCCTGCACTGCACTGACAGATTGTACTGTACACCTTTCTACACTGCACTGTGCACCTTCCTGTGCAGACTGCACTACGCACTTTCTGTACTGTACTGCACTGTGCACCTTCTGCGCAGACTGCACTGCGCACTTTCCTGCACTATATTGCTCAGACTATACTGTGCACTTTCTGTACTGCACTGCACACATTCCTGCACTGTACTGCACTACATTGTGCACCTTCCTGCACAGACTGCACTGCGCACTTTCCTGTACTGTACTGCACTACATTTCCTGTAGTCTGTACAGCATGCGCTTTCCTGCACAACATGCATAGCCTGCACACTTTCCTATGCGCCTATTTGTTGGACTTTACACTTTTGATTTTTCTGCCATGCATGTCTTGTCCCATGCGCTGATTTTATGATTTAATATTTTATCTAGTTTTGATAAGTTTATTGACTTGACTTGATTTCCTGTCCGACCTTGTGTCCTATGAGAAGACCTAGACTATGTGTCCTATGTGACTTCTATGTCACAAGGGGTCCATGTGACTTTCTGACTTGACGATGCTTCTGACTTGAATACGTATACGTGTTGGTACATTTTTAAGTGTGTATTGAGATACAATATTAGTGTGCACTACGGTGCTATTAATGAGTGCACTGAGGTGTGACTCTTTGTGCTAAGTGATCCTTTGTGTTATATGTCAATACATGCATCCTCTCCAGCACAGTCATGGTAATTGGTCAGTAATATGGACATGGTATATTGAATGTTTGCTTGATGCATTACACTAAGCATGGATCTAGATTTGGGACTCTTTGAGCCGAATATAGAATTATGCTTAGAGTACACGTACTATAGTACGATAATTAGGAGGATGATCATGTGACCACGATATGTGATTCTAAGATCAACATAGGGTTAATCTAAGCAACTTAAATCGGTAAAAGCATTGGAAGGGAACAAATCTCGAGATCGTACGTTACCAGCCACCCAGGTACTGTCCTGACGTGTCGGGTTGGCCGCCACAGATACGATTTCATCTGTCTATAGTGGATGACTATATCGACTCCTATGTTATGTGTTATAGTTTTAGCACGGTAGCCTTATGGGGGACCGGTGCATAATCAATGTGCTACGTGTGTGTGTGTGTGTGTATATATATATATATATATATATATATATATATAGAAAAGAAACAAAATTTAACTGACATTCAAATGAAATTAACTAACAGTTGCCATAAATAAGATACAACAAACAGAGTTTTTAAAGTTCAACTTGCATACCAAAATGAATAGGTTCATAAAAGACCTAAGAACACTAGTCAAGTTCAAATCAAAAGTAACCAGGAAGAGTTCTGGAACCAAAAAGTCTTGCGTGTAAAAAAAAGAAATTAGTTAGTCCACCTCCTCGATCTTAGGACCAGCTTCGCTGCTCCCAGCTGAAGGCCATCCTGTCCATTCCACCAGCCATGTCAGCACCAGCACCCTGGTACATCTTGGCATAATAGGATTGTAGAGGCTCTCAAGCTCCTTATCTTGTCATCGAATTCATCAGCTTCGACAAGTTGGTTGCTGTCAAGCCATTGGATCGCTTCATCAATCGCATCCTCGATCTTCTTTGTCCTCAGCTGGCAGCTTGGATGCAATCTTCTCATCTTGATAGTGTTCCTCATGTTGTAGGAGTAGTTCTCCAAAGCATTCTTGGACTCCACCTTCTTATTATGCTCCTCGTCCTCTGACTTGTCTCTGCATCCTGGACCATCTTCGATCTCATCCTTGCTAAGCCTACCTTGTCATTGGTAATAGTATCTTGTTCTGTTCAGTGGTCTTGTTCTCCGTAGACATTTAAGATACCATTGGCATCAATGTCGAGCAGACTGTGATCTGAGGAACACCCCTAGGAGTAGGAGGGATGCCAGATAGCTCAAACTTGCCAAGAAGATTGTTGTCGGTCCTAGTCCTCTCACCCTCGTAGACTTGGATCAAGACTCCAGGCTGGTTATCAGAGTAGGTAGAGAAGACCTGCTCCTTCTTTGTAGGAATGGTAGTGTTCTTGGGATCAAGACAGTCATGACTCCTCCCGCAGTCACGAGACCAAGGGAGAGAGGAGTGATATCCAACAAAAGCAGGTCCTGCACCTTATCATTGCCTTCACCACTCAAGATAGCTGCCTGAACAGTGGCACCATTACAACAGCTTCATCAGGGTTGATGCTCTTGCACAGTTCCTTTCCATTGAAGAAGTCCTGCAAGAGTTGCTGAACTTCGAAATTCTGGTGGACCCACCAACAAGAACGACGTCATGAATGCTCTTGTCCATCTTAGCATCCCTTAAACACTTCTAACTGGCTCCATACACTTACGAAAAAGATCCATGTTAAGCTCTTCAAATCTGGCTCTAGTGGTTGTGGAGTAAAAATCGATACCCTCGTACAAGAATCAATATCGATAGTAGTCTGGGTAGTAGAAGACAGAGTCCTCTTTGCCCTCTCGCATGATGTCCTCAACCTCCTAAGAGCTCTGGGATTTCCAGTGATGTCCTTCTTGTTCTTTCTTTAAACTCTTGGACGAAATGGTTCACCATTCTGTTGTCGAAGTCCTCCCCACCAAGGTGAGTATCACCAGCAGTTGCTTTCACCTTAAAGATCCCCTCCTCAATTGTGAGAAGAGACATCAAACGTGCTGCCACCAAGATCAAAGACGAGAACATTCTTCCGCCAACGCTTGTGGCCTTCTTGTCAAGACCATAAGCAATGGCAGCAGCAGTTGGCTCGTTAATAATTCGCATAACATTAAGACCAGCTATGACACCAGCATCCTTGGTAGCCTGGCGTTGGGAGTATTTAAGTAGGCAGGAACAGTGACGACAACATTCTTAATAGTAGAACCAAGTAGGCCTCAGCAATTTCCTCATCTTGATTAAAACCATAGAAGAGATATCTTCAGCAGCAAACTCCTTATCCTTACCCTTGTGCTGTACAATAATCATGGGCTTGTCACCAGGGCCAGGAATGACTTGAATAGCTAGTGCTTAATATCATCCTGCACTGAAGCATCAGTGAATCTCCTTCCAATCAAGCGCTTAGCATCGAAGACTGTGTTGATCGGGTTCATGGCGCCTGGTTTTTGGCAGCATTGCCGATCAAGCGCTCGGAGTCGGTGAAGGCGAGGAGGGGGTGGTCCTGTTCCCCTGGTCGTTCGCGATGATCTCGACCCGTCGTACTGCCATACTCTGACGCAGGAGTATGTGGTGCCGAGATCGATCCCGATCGTCTGTCCTTCTTCCTTTTTGCCATTTTTATAGGGTTTGGAGAAGTTTGTAGAGGAGTTCAGAGGGATGGGGAGAAATCGAAGAGCAGGTGGTGGCTGCTCTCTTTAAGGTTTCTGAGAGGATATATATTCTATATATATATAATATATATATATATATATATAATATATATATATATATATATATATATATAATAATGGATTGGCTAGCCCTGCGATTCGATACGATCTGAGAATTCCTATATTTGCATTACTGGGATAACCCAGGAAAATCATAGAAAGCCGTAGGATTGATTGGCCGCTTGTAAACTGACTTGCTTATGATATATTTCTTCTGTTAGTAACTGAGGAACATGGACTATCATGGTGCATGGTCCAACCCATGTCCTTGTTTGTTGTTGGGTTGGGCTATTGTGCTGCGATAGGCTATGGACCGAGGTTACGACCGGAAGCCCATGACTTGACCATGGTTATAGGAGGTATCTTATCACGTCACGATATCGGCACCGTTTGTTCTTGTTGGTGTAAGGGTGCCGTATGGTCGCGATGATAATTTATAATCCTATAACTCATGAACCATGTCTTAATTTACTCATTGGATTTTGTCTTATTCATTATGTGCTCCCTTGTGGTACTTGCTATTCGGGGCCTGACCCCGCTGGTTTTGTTTGGCAGATATCGTAGCAGCGCCAGAGGATCCAACCTTCTACCCGAACAATGGTGCACACCAGGAATATGGGTGCCATAGACCATGAGTGGGTTTCTTCCTCATCGCTCTGATATCTTTAATTTTGTACTTGGCATTTAGCCACCGCATTTGTTTAGCCAGTTGTTCTGGATAGTTTCGTTTTACATAATTGTAATTGAATCAGACTACAGCTGACTACTATTATGTTCTATTGACTCTCGGTACTAGCTCAACATTTTGTGTAGTTAGACTCATGAATCATTTTAATGAAGCATCGGGGACACCTTACTGTTTATCTTATATGATCATTATTACTGCTTCTTGGTTGATTGATTGAGACATAATGCTCTGTGATACCAAAGGAGACCCAATTTAGCATCCACCCCTAGTCTCTTGACAGCCACAATTGTCGTATGATGTCTTCGTACCTTATACGGGATAGCTGGCCTAGTCCGTATCCGTATTTCGTTACTGGGGCATGATAATGTTTTATTGGTGGCCCATGCAGGTCTGATTTTCAAACTTGTAGGATGTTTTTTATAGGAGCCTCAATCAAAACTTGTTCCCTTTGATCTCTTGCCCCGTCTTTCCTTCCTCACTTGATTGATAACTTGAATTGCATCCTCGAATCTTTCTCGTCCTGTCAATTGATATCCTATATCTTTCCCTATAGGGGTGCTTCTTTCTCAGTAGTTGGCGAGGCCAATGTGGAAGAAAACCAGCAGAGCATGGCTCGACAAGGCAATAACAGGGAGTAGTACCTTCCCTGGGGATCTGAATGGAAGTGTTGTCAGAGCTAGTGGGGCAACAGGTACCAGAAACTCCTGCACCCCCGGCGATTCTGGCAGTAGCGCAGTGCTCGATGCTGCAGCTCTTGGAGGTTGTAAGGGGATTTCTGCCACCTAGCAGCGTCAGGTGGCAGCCCAACAACAATAGCAGACCCAACACAGGAGCATAATGTATTACTGAATCAGGGGCTACAGTTAGCTCTTGAGAGCGTCAGGAGGTTTTGCCGACTTAACCCGAGTACTTTGGTTGCACGAAGGATGATTATAGCGGATGCTTGGCTTCATGATATTGAGGCCATTTTGGTAGCAGCAAAAGTTCCAACAGAAGAGAAGGTTGACCAGGTCAGACTGTTACTTAGGATCTCGCCCGCGACTGGTGGACATCAAAGAGGTTGGAATGGGACATCATGTTCCTTAGGATAGCTTCAGTACCAGGTTCAAGGCTAAGTACTTTGGCGTGGTAGCATGGTATGAGCTACAACAGAGGTTTACCAGTCTTAAGCAAGTTGGTAGGACAGTGGACGGGTATACGACAAATTCTGTAGACTGAGTCGGTTTGCACCCGCGATGGTGACTAGGAGCTGGAAAAGGCTATGAGGTTCCAGCAGGAACTTCATCTGGGATTCTATAGCTGGTAGAAGGGTACGACTATCAGACTTTCGATAATTTTAACGGCAGCTTGGAGGCACGAGCTTACCCAACAAAGATTGTTAGCAAGGACGGAAGGCCAGAAGAGGTCTCATGCAGAGTACGAGAGGAGGACGAGCAATACCCCAGACGTCAGCACCAGCACCTGGCATCCGTATTTGTGATGTAGCGTCAGTCACAATAGTTGTGACACACCAGTACGGTAGCAGCAGCCAAGGAACCAGCAGCACGCCAGGAGGCACCCATAGGATTTACTTACTGTGGTAAGGAAGGACACACTCGAGGAGGTGTGTCGGTCAGCAAATAGGCAATGCTTGAAGTGTGGAGTTCAGACCACCGTATTGCTACTTGCCACAGATACAGAGGCTGGAGGGCCAGTTCAACAGTTTTCGGTATTGCCAGCTCCAGAGGTAGCACTGTATCAATGGCCAGCACTAGCAGTGAGGCCATTAGTCTAGCGTCCATTACCGACGTAGGCTCAGATGTATCGATAAGCAACATCAGGTAGGGTAGGAGGGCCAGGGAAGCAGTAGCAGGGGGTTCAACAAGATCAAAGGCAGGTAGAATTTGGAGTATTTGAGAGGTTGGCCGAAGGTGGTCAGATTATGGGTAAGGTTTGTGTATTATTCATTATATTTCCTTGAGTTCTATGTTCGAAGAGTGAAGCGACTTTCTTATCTCACTCATCTGCTCTTGTATCACGTGATACGTGATATTCATCATGTGTCCTGACTACGAGGGTACGTCCTGGGCAGAGTCTCGTTCTTGATTAAGTCATTGGTACCGACTTATCTCAAGCATTGACCCTTGTCCACTTTGGGAGTCACGTAGGACCGCAAGGACGAATTCCTACTCAATTGACTCGGAGACATATTTTATTCGTGTGTCTCCGATCACTTTCCTTCTAGGGTAAGATTATTGCTTGTGCTTTTACTTAATTGTTCATTCTTTCATAATCTGTTCATGTGCCATATGTTGCTTGATAATTATGCTTGCTATATGTTGAGTGTATTTCGTGATGCGCGCTCTACTAGCCTTATCAAAATTTGAGGATGAAATTTTTCTAAGGAGGGTAGAGATGTCACTCCCCGTTCCCGAAATATATAATTTTTTTGCTTTTTCCTGTATAGTATTTGACACCTGTATCTTGATTGCATGTATCATGTATTTGTAACTGGCCATGGCATGGAACAGTATCTCGTCGCGGATTAGTATGACACCCCTTGTCCTTGTCTGGTTATAGGCGTGGCTCACTACTTCGATGATAAGATTTTCTGACCGTGTTGTGGTTAGAATTTTATTTAATTAATTTAATTAGTTGTATCATGCACCATTTAATATGTCATTAGTTATATGGTTAGGTCATGTTAGGGTTAGGGTTTATTTGAACCAACCCATCCCACTATATATTCTCTTCTCTCTCCTCATTCATTCTCATTTTATTTCCTCCACCAACCCACCTAGGCAAGTACATCTTGCACAAATGAGAGACTACTTGCATTTTCATTTCTTGTTATTTCTTTGATATATTAGTCTAGATTGTTCATCTCTTCATTTCAACAAGTTATTTCTTGAAGTTTTTGATGTTAATGGCTAGTTTTGTGTAGATCTAAGTTTCTAAAACTAAAGTTTTATGGATTGCAATGGTTTTAATCTATGAAACTTGGTTGTTTTCGAAAACTAGTTGTTCTATATTGTAGAGAATTTGATTTCATTCAATTTTGGCTTTTGAATCGCTTAATTTGACTTATTTTGAGGAAGTTATGGCATTCCTTGAGTTCATGGATTCCCAATGCACTTCGGTGCTGATTTGGGAAAGATGAACAGCCTGCACCTGCTCGCAGCCTACACACCTTCCTGCGCAGATTGCACAGCCTGTGCACCTTCCTGTGCAGACTGTACAGCCTGCGCACCTTCTTGTACTGTACGACGCAGACTGTACTGCACCCTTCCTGCACTGCGCACCTTCCTACGCAAACTGCACTGCGTACTTTTCTGCACTGCATTGCACTGTGCACCTTCCTGTGCAGACTGTATTGCCCACTTTCCTGCACTGTACTGTACTGTGCACTTTTTTGCACTGTGTACTGTAGAAGTATGGAAAATATTGCTTTTAGTCCCACATCAAAAAGGAGAAAAAGAAAGGGCTCACTCCATTCTATAAATAGAGCCCCCTTGCCTCCTTTGAAAAGGGCACCAACTTCTCTTCCCTCCTTCCAACTTGGACTCTTCCTACTACGCACCCTCGGGTGCTAGAGTGAAGAAGTCTAGGACAGCGCGGGCTTGTCGAGCTCAGTCAGCTGTCCCAACCTCTGACCATCAGAGCATCCCGCTAACTGTTATGCGGGCCTCTGATGGAAAGTTGTACAAGTACTTTTACTAGCCCCGCATCAGAAAGCAAACATGATACCTACGCACTCGTGTGCTCGAGATATCCGGGCCCACAAAACGAGTACAAAGGTTGACCGAGATGTCCTTGACTTGCGAGATGTGATCCTTCACAAGCGCAAGGAAAGAAGGGGATTCTCTATGCCGCTCGAAATCAACATGGAGCCTCATGCGGCTCAAAATCCAGAAAGCTTCATGCGGCTCAGAAAGCTTCATGCGGCCCAAAAGCAGCAGGGGGGCCTTATGCGGCCAAAAAAATCCTGGGAGCTTCATGCGGCTCTGAAAGCTTCATACGGCTCAGAATGCTCCCTGCGGCCTTATACGGTTCAAAAGTCTGCCTGTACAGCTGGCCATACAGCTGGCCATTATTACTCTAACACAGAGTGACAGCTCTGACATGATGGATCTGACATAAAGAAGAGACGCGACATGCTCATTAAAAAAAGAGAATCTTCATGATATCGGACACAATTCACAGTCCAAAGAAAGTTCTATGCGGATTGCCTGTGCGGCCTTCATGCGGCTAAGACATGAGGCCACCCTCATGCGGCTCGGTTATGAGGCCACCCTCATGCGGCTCGGTTATGAGGCCACCCTCATGCGGCTCGGATATAAGGCCACCTCATGCGGCTCAGACATGGGGACAGTCTTTCATGCGGCTCGCAACATAGTGGCAGTTGGGACACGTGGCAGAAGTTGACTAAGTCTTAACAACTCAGATTTATTGCAACCAACAGATTATAGCAGTTCAGATTTATTTCAACCAACATAACAGTCCTGATTTTTTACAACAAACAGATAAAGATTAATCTTAACCAATCCCCAACCGCCCACTTCTCAAGGCGCAGTTACAAAGATATGGCCACGTGGCTGTACACCCCACTCAGCATAAAATCTATAAATAGCATGGGATTATTCCTTTTACACACACACACACAGAGACACACAGAGAGAGATACACACAGAGCATCTCTTCACCAGAGCCGAGTTGCGTTCGATCGTCTAAGGAGTAAGGCAGAGTTGATAGCACTTTCCCGAGCCTCTACCGTCACCCCCCAGAATCCAAATTAAATAATTGTACTTAGATTGCTTTTCCTAGGTTTTATCCTAGGCTCTCTTTGTACGAGCGAGTTTGTAATTGTGAATTAAAGTTTAGTCCTCCATAAAACTGTTCTGTTCTTTGATAATCAATGGCAACACATGGCGACTCTGCTGGGGACTAATTTCTCCACTGCTGAAAAGTTGGTCACACAATCGGACGCAGCCAAACTCGGCTCCATGCAACAGATGCTGGTTGTTCGCTTCGACCAGCAAGCGTTTGAAGAGATGCTCTCTGACGGGAGCGCTGGCCCGCTCCAGAAGCGAGCCGACACAAAAGAAGGCTCGCAGGGAGTGGAGGTCCAAGACTGCTGCTCCTCCCCAAGCTTGGAAGAAGTGTTCTCTGCTGTCCAAGATGGTGGAGAAGACTACATGCGGCCCCACTTCAGGCCACAGAGGACCCTGCTGTCCCCAAGTCTATACGGAAGGAAAGTACTACGATGCTGGAGAGGAAAGTACTACTATATTGGACTTGCGGGAGCAAAAGGAACTCAGTACGGAAGTCGCATAAGGGCGCCAGCCGCATGAAGGCTCATACAGCCACAAATCTTAGCCGCGTGGAGAAGGCTCATGCGACCACAAGCTCCAGCCGCATACAGAAGCATCATGCGGCCACAAATTCCAGCCGCATACAGAAGCCACATGCGGCCACAAATTTCAGCCGTATACAGAAGGCTCATGCGGCCCCCCAATTTCCAGCCGCATGCAGGATGCTTATGCGGCCACCAAGCCCAGCCGCAGGGAGATGGCTTATGCGGCATCCAATCCCAGTCGCATGCCATTCACCCTATGCGGCTCAGGTTCAGTCTTGACCGACTCTCATGCGATCCTGACCTCAGAAGTTCTCATGAGGGTGTGCCAGATTCTGTACGGCACAATTTGGACTCTTCCTACTATGTACCCGGGTGCTAGAGCACAAAGCAGTCTAGGACAGCGCGGGCTTGTCGAGCTCAGTCAGCTGTCCCAACTTCTGACCGTCAGGGAGCCCTGTTAACTATTACTTGGGCCTCTGATGGAAAGTTGTACAAAACTACCTGTGTCCAGTCCCCGGTGGCCAACGGACAGGGTAGTTCTCGAGAGTCTCCAACAATGATCAGGGGCAAGTACTTTTACTAGCCCCACATCAGGGAGCAAATATGATGCCAACACACTCGCGTGCTCGGGATTCCCGGGCCCACAAAACGAGTATAAAGGTTGCTCGAGAAGCACTTGACTTGCGTGATATGATCCTTCACAAACGCAAGAAAAGAAAAGAAAGCTTGGTGTGCAGAAAATCCTTCCATGGACATCACTGCACTTAAGTCATTGTCAACTGTTGCTGTAACAAGGCAGCAATACAAGAGGGCCGGTAGTCCGTCTTCCATCGACTGCAGCGGCCAGGACCGGTCCTAGAACAAAGCTCGGGAGACAAGGCGCTTCCTTTCGCCTCCTGTAATTTTACCCGGAAGGTCCCTACCAGCAAGGGAGGGAAAAAAGTAAATGTTTCCAGCCCGACGATCTCCACTAGCACGGCTAAGAAACTCTCATCCAAGCGGTTGTCCATAACCACCACAGGAGGAGTTTATCAAGGCACCCGCTCGAAGACGAAATCTTCCACACTTGGAGATTCGTCATCTACATCCCTGGGGGTAGTCGAAGTTGGGGGTAGCACTCCCCGAAACATCCACACAATCCGGTGTTCCAAGAAGATCAACCTGGGGAGATAATCCCTCCAACAGATGCAACAGATTCTGGCGTCCCTGAAGACTCCACAAGTGCCAAGACGAGGCAACCTCCTATGCAGGAGTGGCACTTCCTCTAAGTCAGAACCGGAGGAGAACATTCCTACATACCCGATGACTTCTCCATTCGAGGGTATGATTCGGAGAGCACATCCTCCATAGTTCCTTCCTTCTTTTCGTTTCGTGTCAGAACAATATTTATGACAGAGAATGACCAGGACGGTCCCAGTGATATCAACAGTGCCTCGACACTCTTGAGGCCATACTTTATACCTTGGTTAAGTCAGTAGACGAGATCAAGGCGGCTCTACCGGCTCTCCAAAGAAGGACGCCTGGCCAAACAAGCTTGGGTCCGCCGTCAATGCGGACTCAAACACAACTGCACCCAACCGGGCGACAATCCACCCGGAATGTCGACTCCCACTGCTGCAGAAGAGGCCAGGGAGGAGAAAGAAGTCCAGGAGCTCCGAGCAATGTTTCACGCCCGATAGAACTCTCAGGACCTCAGGATACGACAGCCGTATCCCGCTGCATGGAGAGATGTCCCCTTCCTTCCTCGATACAAACTATTCAACATCAATCCTTATGACGGAAGACATCTGCAAGCCGGTACGTGACCTACTTTGAGGTCACAACAGATCATCTGTCGTATGACGATGCCATCCTTACGCGATTGTTCGTTGGGGCATTGGAGGGAGTCGCATTCGACTGGTACCGTAACTTGCTGGACAACTGTATCCATTCCTTCGTCGGCTTCAAACATATGTTCTTGGAGAGGTTCTATGAGGTGGGACAAGATGTGACCATGTCAAGCCTCATGGAAGTTGTTCAAGGAGAGAAGGAGCTGACAAGGAATTGAGCTATTTCGCCAAACCGCGATAAAGTTGCCCTCCGATAACCCGGACTCTTCCTTAATTGAAATTTGCCAAAAGAGGCTACTCCCCACAATCAGCCTCTGGATGGGCGAAAGTCAATTTAAAGACTGGAAGGCCTTCATCATCAGCGCCACTAGCACAGAAGCAAATTGAAGAAGGCTCGACAACTAGGGATGCATATCTCGGATGGAGAGGATAAGGGCAAACGCCCTAATACCAACAACAGCAACGGCAAGTTCCTCAAGAAAATTATGTCTAGACGACATCTTCTAGCAATCTCCAGATTGTTGAGTTATGTACCCTCAGTTACCACTGAACTTACCCCTGACTGCTCCATCTCATATCCTAGTCATAAACTAAGAACCTCCATTAGATGCTTTTCTCCTCCGAGTTTGCCTCAAAATCTATTACCCGCACCACCAGTACGCAAAAGGATGATAGATCCACAAAACTTATCCTAATCTATTACCCGCACCACCAGTGCGCAGAAGGGTAATAGGTCCATGAAAGTTATCCTAATCTATTACTCGCACCATCGGTGTACCAAAGAGTAGTAGGTCCATAAAATATCATTCGAATCTATTTTCTCGCATTTCTATATGCATAAAAGGGTAATAGGTCCATAAAATTTTCTAACGGGAAAAACAACCATGTCCATATTACCTCTGAGTTGTTTTTCCGTCCATCACAAACAAATCACCCAATACATAGAACTTCCACGTTGATAACACCTCTGAGTTGTTCTGTGTATCCCCATTTAGCCTACTCATACCATGTCCTCACTATCCTCAGTAGGAAGGCTTTGTTTTGACCCATATTTACCACGTCCTTATTACCTCTGAGTAAATATGTTGGTTTTCTCTCTACTTATTATCAGTACTCGCATCGCTAGTACACAAAAATGATAATAAGTCCATAAAAATTATCCTAATCTATTACTCTACCACCGGTGTACCAATAAGTAGTAGATCCACAAAATATCATTCGAATCTATTACTCGCACTACCAGTGCACAAAGGGTAATAGGTCCACAAAATTCCCTAACGGGAAAAGCAACCACGTCCATATTACCTCTAAGTTGTTTTCCGTCCATCACAAACAACCACCCAATACATAGAATTCCACGTTGATAGCACCTCCAAGTTGTTCTGTGTATCCTCATTAGGTCTACCCTACCACGTCCTCATTACCTCTGAGTAGGAAGGCTCTACTTTAGACCCATATTTATACGTCCTCATTACCTCTGAGTAAATATGTTGGTTTTCTCTCCACTTATTATTCGTACTCGCACCGCCAGTACAAAAAAGGATAATAGGTCCACAAATGTCCTATGTTGACCACAAATGCTATATTAGGTCCTCTAGTACATGCACCCCTTCTTTACAATCATATGCTTCTAGAACCCAGTTGTTCCGTGGCATTTATTACCCGTTACATAGAACTTCCACGTCCATATTATCTCTGAGTTGTTCTACGTATCCTCATTCGAGTTCACTCCTACCACGTCCTCATTACCTCTGAGTAGGAAGGTTCTACTTTAACCCATATTTACCACGTCCTTATCACCTCTGAGTAAATTGATGGTTCCCTCTCTCAACTTATTATTCGTACCTAAAACCAAGGTACGCCAAGGATGATAAGTCCACATAAAATCTCCAGCGGAAGTATCCAAACCTATCACGTCCATGCTACCTGGATTGCCACACCTAAACAACTCTACTTTCTATGCTTCTTATTCAAAGTATTCCAAATTTGTAATTTGGAAACTTTGAAGGGGGTCTTGTAGAAGCAAGAAAATATTACTTTTAGTCCCACATCGAAAGGAGAAAAAGAAAGGGTTCACTCCATTCTATAAATAGAGCCCCCTTGCCTCCTTTGAAAAGGGCACCAACTTCTCTTCCCTCCTTCCAACTTAGACTCTTCCTATACGCACCCTCGGGTGCTAGAACGAAGAAGTCTAGGACAGCGCGGGCTCGTCGAGCTCAGTCAGCTGTCCCAACCTCTGACCATCAGAGCATCCTGCTAACTGTTATGCGGGCCTAAAGTTGTACAAGTACTTTTATTAGCCCCGTATCAGGAGCAAACATGATACCTACGCACTCGTGTGCTCGGGATACCCGGGCCCACAAAACAGTACAAAGGTTGACCGAGATGTCCTTGACTTGCGAGATGTGATCCTTCACAAGCACAAGGAAAGAAGGGGATTCTCTATGCCGCTCGAAATCAACATGGAGCCTCATACGGCTCAAAATCCAGAAAGCTTCATGCGCTTAGAAAGCTTCATGCGGCCCAAAAATAGCAGGGGGGCCTTATGCGCCAAAAAATCCTGGAAGCTTCATGCGGCTCTGAAATTTCATGCGGCTCAGAAAGCACCCTGCGACCTTATGCGTTCAAAAGTCTGCCTGTACAGCTGGCCATTATTACTCTGACACAAAGTGATAGCTCTGACATGATGGATCTGACATAAAGAAGACGCGACATGCTCATAAAAAGAAGAAGAGAATCTTCATGATATCGGACACAGTTCACAAAGTCCAAAGAAAGTTCTCTATGCGGATCGTGTGTGGTCTTCATGCGGCTCAGATATGAGTCCACCCTCATGCGGTCGGTTATGAGGCCACCTTCATGCGGTTCGGTTATGAGGCCACCCAATGCGGCTCGGTTATGAGGCCACCCTCATGCGGCTCGGTTATGAGGCCACCCTCATGCGGCTCGGTTATGAGGCCACCCTCATGCGGCTCAGCATGGAGACAGTCTTTCATGCGGCTCGCAACATAGTGGCAGTTAGGACACGTGGCAGAAGTTGACTAAGTCTTAACAACTCAATTTATTACAACCAACAGATCATAGTAGTTCAGATTTATTTCAACCAACATAACAGTCCATATTTATTACAACAAACAGATAAAGATTAATCTAACCAATCCCCAACCGTCCACTTCTTAAGGTACATTGCAAAGATGTGGCCACATGGCTGTACACCCCACTCATCACAAATCCTATAAATAACACGGGATTATTCCTTTTGCACTCACACAGACACACAGAGAGAGATACACACAGAGCATCTCTTCACCAGAGCCGAGGTTGCGTTCGATCGTCCAAGGAGTAAGGCAGAGTTGATAGCACTTTCCAAAGCCTCTACCGTCACCCCCCAGAATCCAAATTAAACAATTGTACTTAGATGCTTTTCCTAGGTTTTGTTCCTAGGCTCTCTTTGTACGAGCGAGTTGTAATTATGAATTAAAGTTCAGACCTCCCATAAAACTGTTCTGTTCTTTGATAATCAATGGCAAACATGCACCTTCCTGCACTACATTACGTAGACTACACTGCGTACTTTCCTGTACTGTACTGCGCACCTTCCTGCACTACACTGCACTGCGCACCTTCTGTATAGATTGTACTGTGCACTTTTCTGTACTGCACTGTACTGCACTTTTCTGCACAGTCTGTACAGCCTGTGCTTTCCTGCACAGCCTGTACACTTTTTTATGTGCCTATTTATTGGACTTTACACTTTTGATTTTTTGCCATGCGCATGTCTTGTCCCATGCGCCTGATTTTATGATTTAATATTTTGTCTAGTTTTGATAAGTTTATTGACTTGACTTGATTTCCTGTCCGACCTTGTATCTTATTAGAAGACCCTATGTGTCCTATGTGACTTCTGTGTCACGAGGGGTCTATGTAACTTTCTGAATTGAAGATATTTCTGACTTGAATATGTATATTGCTGGTACCTTTTTTTAGTGTGTATTGAGATATAATATTATGTGCACTATGGTGCTATTAGTGAGTGCATTGTGGTGTGACTCTTCGTGCTAAGTGATCCTTTGTGTTATATGTCAATACATGCATCCCCTCTAGCACAGTCATGGTAATTGGTCAGTAATATTGACATGGCATATTGAATGTTTGCTTGATGCATTACACTAAGCATGGATCTAGATTTGGGACTCTTTGAGCTGAATATAGAATTATGCTTAGGGTATACGTACTATGGTACGACATTTAGAAGGATGATCATGTGACCATGACATGTGATTCTAAAATCAACATAGGGTTAATCTAAGGAACTTAAATCCGTAGAAGCATTGGGAGGGAACAAAATCTCGAGATCGTACGTTACCAACCCCCTAGGTCCTGTCATGTGTCGGGTTGGCCTCCACGATACGGTTTCATCCGCCTATAGTGGATGACTATATCCGACTCCTACGTGCTATGTGTTATATGTTTTAGCACGGTCGCCTTACGGAGGACCGGTGCGTAATCAATGTGCTATATATATATATATATAATATATATAGATATATATGTATATGGATTGGCTACCTGCTTGGATACGGTATGATATGAGGATTCCTCTATATTTGTATTATTGGGATAAACCAGGAAAGTCATAGAAAGTCATAGGATTGATTGGTTGCTTGTAAACTGACTGCTTGTGATATGTTTCTTCTGTTAGTAACTGAGGAACATGGACTATCGTGGGCGTGGTCCAACCCATGTCCTTGTTTGGTTGTTGGGTTGGGCTATTGTGCTGCAATAGGCTACGGACCGAGGTTACGACCGGAAGCCCATGACTTGACCGGTTATAGGAGGTATCTTATCACGTCAGATATTGGCACCGTTGTCCTTGTTTGG